>CAUYQU010001425.1:0-10334 GCA_963574635.1 Cheracebus regulus
CCAACAGACCCCAGTGTATAGTGCTCCCCTTCCTGTGTCCATGTGTTCTCATTGTTCAACACCCGCCTATGAGTGAGAACATGCGGTGTTTGATTTTATGTTCTTGTGTCAGTTTGCTGAGAATGATGGTTTCCAGGTTCATCCATGTCCCTACAAAGGACATGAACTCATCGTTTTTGATGGCTGCGTAATATTCCATGGTGTATATGTGCCACATTTTCCCTGTCCAGTCTATCATCGATGGGCATTTTGGTTGGTTCCAGGTCTTTGCTATTGTAAACTGTGCTGCAATGAACATTCGTGTGCATGTGTCCTTGCAGTAGAACTATTTATAATCCTCTATTTCTAGGTCCTTGAGAAATCGCCACACTGTCTTCCACAATGGTTGAACTAATTTACACTCCCACCAACAGTGTAAAAGTGTTCCTATTTCTCCACATCTTCTCCAGCACCTGTTGTCTCCAGATTTTTTAATGATCGCCATTCTAAAATGGCGTGAGATGGTATTTCAATGTAGTTTTGATTTGCATTTCTCTAATGACCAGTGATGATGAGCATTTTTTAATATGCTTGTTGGCCTCATGTATGTCTTCTTTTGTAAAGTGTCTGTTCATATCCTTCGCCCACTTTTGAATGGGATTGTTTGTTTTTTTCTTGTAAATCTGTTTTAGTTCTTTGTAAATTCTGGATATCAGCCCTTTGTCAAATGGGTAAACTGCAAAAATTTTTTCCCATTCTGTTGGTTGCCAATTCACTCTAATGACTGTTTCTTTTGCCGTGCAGAAGCTGTGGAGTTTGATTAGATCCCATTTGTCTATTTTGGCCCTTGTTGCCAATGCTTTTGGTGTTTTGGTCATGAAGTCCTTGCCTACGCCTATGTCCTGAATGGTTCTGCCTAGATTTTCTTCTAGGATTTTTATGGTGTTAGGTCTTATGTTTAAGTTTTTAATCCATCTGGAGTTAATTTTAGTGTAAGGTGTCAGGAAGGGGTCCAGTTTCAAAAGCAACCAATATTTATTGAGTCATTTCATTCTGTAGGCCAGGCATGTTACACGCGTTATCTCCTTCAATACTCAAAAACCTATGGAATCTATAATAGAATGTTCCTCTTTCTTACAAGAGGAAATGGAGATGCTGAAGTGGGAATGAGGAGGTAAGGGGATAAGGAAGTGGCACTGGGAAGCAAGAAGTGGGCCATCTTCCCCAGTGTGTAGTCATCACAACAGAAAGTAGCTACCACTCTCCTAGGTCCCACCTTTCACGCTGGGGCGAAGGGGAATCTCCCTGTCTGGTTTCTCCATCACCGTCTCCCTTCTCAAGCCCAAGCAATCTGATTTCTCTCCCAGCACTCCATGCAAACTGCTTGGATGTCTCCAGTGGCCTGCTCCTGGCCAAATCTAAAGTTCCCTTCTGCATTTTCCTCTGTTGACTGTGGAGCTACTTGCTACTTGCCTACACCTACCTTGGCTTTCCTCACTTGCCAATCCTGCCAATTCTCCCAGTGTCTTCCATTTGTTTTCACTTTTTTTTTTTTGAGGCAGAGTCTTGCTGTGTTGCCCAGGCTGGAGTGCAATGGCATGATCTTAGCTCACTGCAACCTCCGCCTCCTGAGTTCAAGCAATTCTCCTGCCTCAGCCTCCAGATTAGCTGGGACTACAAATGTGCACCACCACACTCAGATAATTTTTTATATTTTTAGTAGAGACAGGGTTTCACCATGTTGGCCAGGCTGATCTCGAATTCCTGACCTCAGGTGATCCTCCCACCTCGGCCTCCCACCAAGTGCTGAGATTACATTTGCGAGCCACCATGCCTGGCCTCATGTTTTCACTTTCACTGATTCCTAAACGTAATCTCTGTCTTATTCTGTGGTTACCTCCTTCCCATCCTTCCACCAAACAAAAATAACTTGTATTTTTGCAGATAAGGAAACTGAAATTCAGAGAGGTTTAGAACCTGACCAAATTCACAATGCCAAGGAGAGGCAGGATTAATATTAACACCTTGGTCCTTATTCTTTTTTCTCTTTCTTTCTTTCTTTCTTTCTTTTTTCTTCCTTTCTTTTTTCTTTCTTTCTTTTCTTTCCTTCTTTCTTTCTTCTTTTTCTTTCTTTCTTTCTTCTTTCTTTCCTTCCTTCCTCCCTCCCTTCCTTCTTTTCTTTATTTCTTTCTTCTTTCTTTCTTTCTCATTTTTGGTAGAGATAGAGTCTTACTATGTGGTCCACATTGATCTCTAACTCCTGGCCTCAGGTCATCCTCCCACCTTAGCCTACTAAAGTGCTGGGATTACAGGAGTGAGCCACCACACCTAGCTGGTCTTACTCTTAATTACTACTGTGCCTCCTACAACTTCCTTCTCACCCCAACTCTGTTCCCCTACTCTCCCCATTGGTTCTCAATAAGATGTAGTGGATAGAGACAGTTCCTAGATGTTTGATAGGTTGTGTGGCTATTTAATATGAACCCAGAAGTCCTAATTGTCCATAGGGACAAAGGCTATGTTTCTTAGTACTGTCTTTGTTTTCAGTTCTCCAACTCTGGGAGCATCATGGTTTGGGGAACCTAGAGCCCAATTTTCAGTCCACATGAATTGAAGAACCAAACAGTTTTGGATAAAACAATAGCCCAAAAACTGAAGGAATAAATCCAGCAATGTAAATGTTTGTAAAAATATCAAGGTGGAGGTGCCAAGACTTGATTGTCAGAATGTGCATTGTCTCCTTGGAGGCCCTAGAGTGAGTGACAGCACTGAGGAAGCAGCATAGGCAATTGAGATGCACAATGAATGTACTGAGCATTACAGATTCTCTGACAATTTGTAACAGATGTGAAAGAGTAAGGCACTCCTGGCTGCTATTGTTTTCACTCTCTCATAGAAGCCTTCAAAGGGCCAGGAAAGACTCTAGAAAGGTCATGTGCTATATAGTAGAATGCAGAACTACAGGGCAGAAGAACTGACTTCTGGTTTTAGTTCTACTTTTCATTAACTGTGGAAGATGTAATCATCAGCAACATTTTGACCTCCCTGAGCCTTAATTTTTTTCATCTTTCAATTGGGATTACAATTCCTGCCCTAAATGGTCACTATTGTTATTAATACATACATCCCTCAATAGCCCCTACCTTAATGCTGGGCATGTATGAAGTCTGTGTTGCATTGGCTTTCAACTCAAATAGCAGATTCTCATCCATCAGTAAAACTAAAATTGGGTTAAACAATTGAAAAATATAAGTCATCAGCAATAGAGTGTTGAATTTAACCAATTAGATCACATAGGCAAGCAGTAAATTAACATTTATTGAGTACTTATCTGTGCCAAATAGTGTTAAATCATGCTGCACAAAGACTGAGTTGCAGCTTTTAAGAGGCTGAACAATAAACTGTGGAGTTAAAACATGTGTACACTTGAAACAAGCTGAGAACAATGATTATTAATGACAATAATTACTAATGCCATTTATTTGGGATTTACTCTGCCAGGCACTGTGCTAAGCACTCTACATCTTGGACCTCTTTAGACCATCACCACCACTCTCTGAGAGGCATCTCTCCATTCTGTTAATAATTAGAACATTAAGGAAGTTTCTTAAGCTCACCTAACCTGAAAGGTTCACAGCTAAGACAAGGACTCAAATTCATCTGCTGCACTGCATATCAAAAACTGCTCCCATTGAAATTGAGTAAAGGATAGTGAGAGTTGGTTGGAATTAATCAGGGAAGACTTCTTAGATGAAGAAAGCTTGAGACAATGTTGTAAAGAAAGTAAAATACCGGAAGTGGTATAGAAAGGTTAAAAAAAGATGTTCTGAGTAGAAGGAATGCCTAGGTGAAGGAATAGAAGGAAATATACTTTTTCTGTACAGGGACAGGAAAGTAGTGGGTTTGCTAGAGCAATTGTGGACTGAACTGTTGGTGAAGGACAAAGGAGCTTTCTGAGGATACTTGGAGTGGCTTCTAGAAAGCTTTGAATGCCCTATAGTTAGCCACAACGAGATTTGGTCTTTGTTCATACCGACACCTTTTTTTGGGAATGTTCTTCCTTAACCTTGCCCAATAAATCTTCAAGTCTCATCTCAGACATCACCTCATTTCAGAAAGCCTCTCCTAATTTATTATTCCATAAAAGTCACTTAAGCCACCTCATTTGAATTTCCACGATCTCCTGTGGATACCTCTAACTTACCACATCAGAGCACGATGAGAGCAGAGTCTGCCATTTACCTTTGTACACTCAGTACCTAGCCCCATGCCTGGCACATAGTCAACAGTCCATGAACATCTTGTGACTAAATGTATTCTGAGTGCAATTATGTCTCTGATCTAGACATTCTGAACATATCCAAAGTTATTCAATATGACTCCTGTTCTCAACAGGCCCCAAAGTTAACATAGAATATATGGCAAAAGCATTTGGAATATGAAATGGAAGGTTAAGGGGCTTCAGGAAAAAGAGAAGGGAGGGGGATGGGAAAGAGACAGAACATAGAAAGAGACATAGAAACTTCTGTGGGACCCTCAGGAGAAAGGCATGATGTAGGTGTAAAAGGATGAGTAGGCTTTGGACATGTCAAGATGTAGGGGAAGGCAAGTCTGAGAACAGGGACCAGCATGAATTAAGGTACAAAGATGAGAATATACAGAGCATGTGTGGGGGCAGCAAATTTTATGAAAGCAAATGTTCATTAAGAAAGTTGAAAACAACCTGCTTACTAGCCTTTTCTTAGATTAACAAGTGCTGAATTAAGCACACAGAATAATACAAACCTCGAGTTTATGCATTTTCATACATTTAGAAAATTCAAACGTTCATTAAGAAAGTTGAAAACAACCTCCTTACTAGCCTTTTCTTAGATTAACAATTGCTGAATTAAGCACACAGAATAATATAAACCTCGAGTTTATGCATTTTCATACATTTAGTAAATTCATAGAAAAAATCTCTGGGTAGAGCAAAAAACCCATCAACTTTATCCATTCTCAACAAATGGCATTAGGGATTGCTTGCATTGTGTCATGTTGGAATTAGTGGGGAAAAGGACTTTAGAAACAGCCAGCTGAAAGTTAATCTGTCTGTAATCAGAGGTGCTTCTTTGTGCTTTACTAGGCAACAGGAAAACAAAGGACCAGACACAGCCCTTTCGGTTCTGATGTATAGATTAACCCTTAAGCTGCTTTGTTTTCTTCAAAAACATATTTCAAAGATGAAAAGTTATCAGTCCCTCCTAAGCATTTACCAAGGGGAAATGAAAAACTATGTCCATACAAAGACTTTTACATGACTGTTCATAGCAGTTTTGTAATATTTATCTCAAATGAATATTTGAAAACAACCCAAATATCCAACAGTAGGTGGTAGAGTCATACAATGGAATACTATTCCACTACAAAAAAGAAATGAACTATGATACATGCAATAGCATTGATGGATCTCCAGAGAAACATGCTCAAAAGGCTACATACTGTATGATTCTGTTTATGAGGAATCCTCAATAGGCAAAACTGTGTTACAAAGTAGATCAGTGATTGCCTAGAACCAGGGGTTGGGGAGAGGGAATGTACCACAAAGGAGTTAACAGGAATTATTTAGATGCATAGAACTATTCTTTATCTTCACTGTGATAATAGGGACATGACTGTATTCAATTGCCAAAATTCATTAAATGATTCACCTAAAATAAGTACATTTTATTGTATGTAAATTATGCCTCAAAAATTATTTTTAAAGTAATTGACTACCATTTTTGAAAGAAAAAAGCTTTTATTCAAGATGATATTTCTTTATTTTAATTGATAAACTTTATTTTTATATTGTCTTTAGGTTCAAGGCCAAATTGAGTGAAAAATACAGAGCTCCCATATACCTACTATCTCTACACACACACACACACACACACACACACACACACACACACACACACACACACGCAACCTCCCTGTTAATATCAACATCCTGCGTTACAGTAGCACATTTCTTACAATCAATAAATCTACACAATATTATCACCTAAAGTCCATAGTTTACATTAGGTTTCACTCCTGAAGTTGTACATTCTATAGATTTGGACAAATGTATAATGACATGTACCCACCATTGTTATGTTATACAGAACAGTTTCACTGCCCTAAATATCATCTGTGCTCAGTCTACTCATCCCGCTCTCCTCCTGAACGCCCGGTAACCACTGAGCCCTTTATTACCTCCATACTTTTCTCTTTTTCAGAATGTCATGTAATTGGCATCATACAGCATGGAGCCTTTTCAGACTGGCTTCTTTCTCTTAATAATATGCGTTTAAGTTTCCTCCATGTCTTTTCATGGGTTGACAGCTAATTTCTTTTTAGTGCTGAATAATATTACATTGTCTAGATGTACCACAGTGTATTCACTCACCTACTAAAGGACATCTTGGTTACTTTCAAGTTGTGGCAATTATGGATAAATCTCTTATAAACATTGTGTGCAGGTTTTTGTGTGGACCTAAGCTTTCAGTTCATTTTAATAAATACCAAAGAGGATGATTAGTGGATCCTGTGGCAAGAGTATGTTCAGTTTTGTTAAAAAACTGCCAAGGTGTCTTCCAAAGTGGCTGTACCACTTTGCATTTCCACCAGATATAAATGAGAGTTCCTTTTGCTTCACATCATTTCCAGTATTTGGTATTATTAGTGTTCAGCATTTGAGCCATTCTAATTGGTATCTCATTGTTGTTTTAATTTACACTTCCCTAAAGACATGTGATGTTGTACATTGTTTCATCTGCATAACTGCCATGTATATATTTTCTTTGGTGATGTATCTGCTCAAGTTTTTTGCCCATTTTTAATTGGGTTGTTTGTTTTGTAATTGTTGACTTTTAAGAACTATTTATAAGAACTCTTGTATAACAGTCCTTTATCACATGTGTCTTTTGCAAATATTATATGCCACTCTGTGGTTTGCCTGCTTATTCTCTTGGCCTTGTCTTTTGCAGAGCAGAAGTGTTCATTTTAATGACATCCAGCTTATCAACTTTTTATTTCATGGATTGTGCCTTTGGTGTTGTATCTAAAAAGTCATCACCATACCTAAGATCAATTAGGTTTTTTCCTATGATATCTTCTAGGAGTTTCACAGTTTTGCATTTTACATTTAGGTTTATAATTCATTTTTAGTTAATTCTCATGAAGGGTATAAAGCACCATTTGCTGAAAAAAACTACGTTTGCTTTATTGTATTGTTTGTGCTCCTTTGTCAAAAATAAGTTGACTCTATGTATGGGTCTATTTCTGGCCTCTCTATTATGTTCCACTGATCTGTCTATTCTTTTACCAGTACTTGATTACAGTAGCTTTATACTAAATCTTGAATTGGGGTGATGTTGGTCTCCTAATTTTGTTCTTCTTTTTCAATATTGAGATGGCTGTTCTGGGTGTTTTGCCTCTCCAAATAAACTTTAGAATCAGTTTGTTGATAACCACAACATTGGAATTGCTAGGATTTTGATGGGGATTGCATTTACCCTTTAGCTCAAGTTCGGAAGAACTGAAATCATCATAATATTGAGTCTTCCTATCTATGAGCATAGAATATCCCTATATTTATTTCACTCTTTGATATTTTTCATTAGAGTTTTGTTGAATTTATAGCTAAATATTTCATATTGGTCGGGCTAATGTAAATGATAATGTGTTTTTAATTTTGAATTTCACTTGCTCTGATATATAGGAAAGCAATTGATTTTTGTATATTAACCTGTGTCACAGAACTTTGCCATAATTGCTTATTAGTTCCAGTAATTTTTTGGTCAGTTATTTTGGATTTTCTACATAGACAATTATGTCACCTGCAAACAAAAGACAGTTTGAGTTCTTCCCTCCTAGTCTGTATACCTTTTATTTCCTTTTCTTGTTTTATGGCATTAGCTAAGACTTCTAGTACAATGTTGAAAATAAGTGGTGGGAGAAAACATCCTAACCTTATTTCTGATCTTAGCAGGACAGCTTTGAGTTTCTCACCATTGAGCATGATGTTAGCTGTGGGAGTTCTGTAGATGTTCTTTATCAAGTTGAGGAAGCTTTTCTCTATTCCTTGTTTGCTGAGAGTTTTAACATGAATGGGTGTTGGATTTTCTCAAATGCTTTTTCTGCATCTATTAATACAATCAGGTGATTTTTTTCTTCTTTAGCCTGTTGATATAATAGATTACATTAATTGATTTCCAAATATTAAACCAATCTTGCATACCTGGGATAAATTTCACTTGCTTGTAGGGTATAATTCTTTTTATACATTCTTGGATTTGATTTGTCAATACTTTATTGAGGATTTTTACATTTATGTTCATGAGAGATATTGGTCTGTAGTTTTCTTTTCTTGTAATGCCTTTGTCAGGTTTGTTATTAGCATAGTGCTGACATCACAGAATGAGTTAGGAAGTATTCCCTTGGCTTCTGTCTTCTGGAAGAGATTGTAGATAATTGGCGTGTTTTCACACTTACATGTTTGGTAGAATTTATCAGTGAACTCAACTGGAGCTGGTAATTTTTGTTTTCAAAGGTGTTAATGATTCATTCGGTATATTTTATAGATATAGGCCTATTCAGGTTACCTATTTCTACGTGTATGAGTTTTGGCATATTATGTCTTTTAAAGAATTCATCCATTTCACCTAGGTTATCAAATCTGTGGGCACAGAGTTGTTCACAATATTCCATTGTTATCTTTTAATGTCCATAGAAACTGTGCTATTTTCTCTTTCATTTCTGATATAAGCAAACCTCATTTTATTGTGATTCTCTTTATTCTGCTTCACAGATACTGTTTTTCTACAAATTAAAGGTTACTAGCAACTCTACATTGAGTAAGTCTATCAGTGACAATTTTCCAATAACATATGCTCACTTCATGTCTCTGTGTCACATTTTGGTAATTCTCACAGTATTTCAAACTTTTTCGTTATTATTCTATCTATTATGTGATTTGTTATCAGTGGTCTTTGAGGTTACTACTGTAATTGTTTTGGGGCTCCATGAACTGCATACATATAAGTTGGTAAACTTAATTGTTATATGTTGTGTGTGTTCTGGCTGCTGTTTTCCCATCTCTCTCCCTCTCCTCAGTTCCCCCTATTCCCTGAGACACAACAATATTGAAATTGGGGCAATTAATAACCTTACAATGGCCTCTAAGTGTTAAACTGAAAGGAAGACTCACACATTTCTCACTTTAAATCAAAATCTACATTTGATTAAGTTTGGTGAGGAAAGCATGTCAAAAGCCAAAATAGGTCAAAAGCTAGGTCTCTTTTCCCAAATAGTTAGCCAAGTTGTGAATGAAAAGGAAAAGTTCTTGAAGGAAATTGGAATTACTATTCTAGGGAGTGCACAAATGATAAGAAAGTTTTTAAAAAGCCTTATTGCTGATATTGAGAAAGTTTTAGTGGTCTAGATAGAAGATCAAACCAGCCACAACATTCCCTTAAGCCAAAACTTAGTCCAGAGTAAGATCCTAACTCTCTTCAATTCTATGAAGGCTGAGAGAGGTTAGGAAGCTGCAAAATAAATGTATGATGCTAGAAGAGGTTGGTTCATGAGGTTTAAGGAAAGAAGCCATCTCTATAACATAAAAGTACAAAGTGAAGAAGCAGGTGCTGATGTAGAAGCTGAAGCAAGTTATCCAGAAGATCTAGCTAAGAGCATTGATGGGAGAGAGATCCAAGATGGCCGATTAGCAACAGCTCAGGAATGTAGCTCCCAGTAAAAGTGCAGAGAACGAGTGGACGCTGCACTTTCCGATGAAATGTTGTTGCCCAGAGACCGGGAGATTCCCAGCAGAGGAGCCACACGGGTCACCATTGCGACTCTTTTCGCCGGCACGGCTGTTTTGCTGGTACTTCCCGCTGCAGAGTATACGGGATGGATGGGCTCGGCGGCTCCCATCCCCACAAGGAAAACAGCAATTGGAAGCGCTGAGGACTGAGAGCAAGCACAGCTGAACCTGGGAAGGCCTAGCTCTGTAGGGAAGTGGCGCCCCCCGAAGGAAAACTAAGAAACAGAGAAAACTTAATCACCAACAAGCCGGACATCGACTCAGAGACCCAATCTGAAAGTCGGCAATTACAAAGACAACAGGTGGATAAATCCACAAAAATGGGAAGAAACCAGTGCAAAAAGGCTGAGAACACCCGAAATCAGAATGCCTCTCCTCCTATAGGGGATCGCAGCTCCTCATCAGCAAGAGAGCAAGGCTTGACGGAGGATGAGTGTGATGAACTCACAGAATCAGACTTCAGAAGGTGGATAATAAGAAACTTCTGTGAGCTAAAAGAACATGTTCTAACCCAATGCAAAGAAAC
>CAUYQU010001426.1:0-22351 GCA_963574635.1 Cheracebus regulus
TTTCTTTTGCTGTGTCTTTCTTTCTCCTTTTCTCTCTTTTTCTAAAATCTCTTCCTCTTTCTTTCTCTTTCATTTTTTTCTTTCTTTTGCAGTTTCTTTCTTTCTCCTTTTCTCTCTTTTTCTAAAATCTCTTCCTCTTTCATGTTTTCTTTCTTTTGCTGTTTCTTTCTTTCTCCTTTTCTCTCTTTTTCTAAAATCTCTTCCTCTTCCTTTCTCTCATTCTTTTTATTCTAAAAAAAAAAAAAAAAAAAAGTTACACACTCTATTTTCATTCTTCTGGTTCTTTTCCTAAATCCTTAAGACCTTCGCTTATGTTTGTTTTTTTCTGTCTTGATTTTTTGTTGTTGTTTGACTTGATAATTTGGCCAGTTCATCAATCTCTTTCCCTTTTTGGCATGTCCAGGGCTGAGACTGAGGGGAAGAAATAAAGTTTACCACCTCATCAGATCTAGGAAAACTTGCCTCCTATGTCTCAGCTGTAATCTTCAGGTAGGGAATGCTTTGAAGAAAACTGTCTTCAGTGAAAATGTCAGAAAATTACCACAAGGCTTAATTAAATGGAGAATCTATATGGTTTTAGGAAAAGGATTATTTGGGTTTTTGTTCAAGTGGAATACTTCATTCTCTGGTAGTGCTACAAAGTGAAATATTGCCTAAATTTATAATAATATTATCAGGCATCAGATTAGGAAAAAAAAAAAGAAAGAAAATTTATCTTCTAATGATTATATCTATCTACAATTAGATTTTTTTTCTCTTAGTAGTATCAAAGTCATATATTATTACATCAACAGCCATGTATCATAAAATATCTGGGTTCAGAACAAATATTTTTGTATTTACTGAGCTTTGGTATACTGCAATTTTTATACAACATATATATCCCTTTGCTCATTCACTCATGGTTTTGATATCCTAGATTAGTTATCTTTATATTCTAGATGTAAGATAGGAATTACTTGAAGAAGAGTTGCAAAAAGTAGCTAGGCATAGTGGCTCACACCTGTAATCCCAGCATTTTGGGAGGCTCAGGCAGGAGGATTTCTTAAGCCAGGAGTTGGAGACCAGTCTGGGCAACATAGGGAGACCTTGTCTCTACAAAAAATTTAAATATTAGCTGGGCATGGTGGCAAGTGCTGGTATTTTCAGCTTCTAGGGAGGCTGAAGGCAGGAGGATTGCTTGAGCCCACGAGGCTGCAGTGAGCCACGATGGAGCCACTGCACTGTATTCTGGGTGTCAGAGTGAGACCCTGTTTCAAAGAAAAAAATGCAAAAAGGAAACTAAGGAAACAGGATTTTGCACATTAGCCCATTTTTTTTTAAAGGACTTTCACAAATATTTGAGACCTGAAAAAGAAAAAGCAACAAAGGAAAATTATGTGTTTGAAATTCTGTGGGGTAAGGTGGTGGGGCTCCAAAGAACATGTGCTTAGAACCTATGCAAGTCTCCTGGGAAATGATCTCGTATCTACTTTTTTCTTAGTCTAGGCTTGAGCTAATTGGGAGTATGGCTGATACAGCACAATGGAGAATGGTAGAGAATTAGAATGCTTAATGCTCAAAGCTATAGTGGAGACTATATATCCAGGTTTTCAAACTGTGCCTCAGATGCAAAAGGAAGATGGAGGTAGTAGATGGAGGCTGGTCCAACCCGTATAATTCCCAGTCATTACCGGTATCAGAGTAGCTGCACTTGGATCTGTTTGAAGTATTGGGATTCTCTGTAGTTTCATTTGAAAAATGAGTTCACAACTCAATGTAGAAAACCACTGATCTATTCCAACTTCATCATTTTAGTAAAGAGTGCTCTGAGGTTCAAATAATTTAAATAAATAAATTGTCCAAGGTCTCCCAACTAGGTAGTAAAGACAGGTTTCCAGACTCCCATCCCAGTTCAGGACAATTTCTTCATGCAGAGACTGAGGAATCCTAGATATGAGAAAGAAAACTGGTCCCCAAAGCTGTCCCGATCTCATGTTAAGAGTTACTGTTGCTCTTTTGGGAGGCATCTGGGTTTCCTTTGAGCAGCTGAACTGTAGTTTCATCACCTGTTACCACGTGCTGCTTTTTGGCCCAGGCCACATTCTGGAACTTGGAGGACATCTTTTTGAAGGGCTCAGAGGGCAACTGTGAAGCTAACCAGGGGAATAAAAATCATTTTATCTCATTTTTAGCACATGGGTTACCCTTCAACTTCCACCCCTTAAGAGAAGGGGTTGTGTTCTCTTCAGGAGTGGAACTTCCTGTTTCAACTTGCTGTTTCCCAATGAGGAAAATAAAAATAGCTAAAATGAAACCTAATAAGCAAAAATACAACAAAACCAGAAAGTATATAAAGGAGTAAAAGAGTTTATTTATGATGGCAGAAGAGTAACTAGTGACCAAATACAGTTTTCTTAATCAACCATGAAGGGTATAACTGTCATGTCTGATATGGTAGTCACTACCCACATGGGGCTACTGCACACATGAAAGATGGCTGGTCCAAACTGAGAAGTCATAGAAGCATAAGATACATATGATAATTATGACTTAATATGAAAAAATAAAATTATATAAACTCTCTCAATAATTTTTGTTTGTTTTTGAGATGGAGTTTCGCTCTTGTTGCCTAGGCTAGAGTGCAATGGCACAATCTCGGCTCTCTGCAACCTCTGCCTCCTGGGTTCAAGTGATTCATCTGCCTCAGCCTCCCAAGTAGCTAGGATTACAGGCACCTGCCACCACACCTGCCTAATTTGTTATACTTTTCGTAGAGACAGGGTTTCACCATGTTGGCCAGGCTGGTCTTGAACTCCTACCTCAGGTGATCCACCCGCCTCAGCCTCCCAAAACGCTAGGATTACAGGTGTGAGCTACTGTGCCCGGCCTCAATAATTATTTTATTGATTCATGTTGAAATGACAATATTTTGAACATATTGAATTAAAGAAGCCATATTACTAAAATTAATTTCACTTCCTTCTTTTTGCTTTTACTGGAAAAATTTCAATTACATGCTTAAATATAATGCTCACATTATATTTCTATTGGACAGCACTGGTCTGAGTAACTAACACATGTCCATAACAATTGAGCTGAGAAGGCCAGGGCTCATTACAAAAATAGCTTCCTACCTGCATGGCCACAGACTAAGGTCTCCTTCAAAGAGCAGCTCCAGACTCTGCACTCAGGCTTTCAGTGAAGGCCAGAGACTTATGTACCTTCAGGGAGTGGTCATTAAAGCTCTTTCCTTAAATGTAACTTGACTTTAAGCTGGGGTTATGTAGTTTGGCTGGTTTTCAGGGTTATTAAATAACAGCTTAATGGGCAAACACCATTCAAATTGATTTTCAAGTTCCAGTTGTGTGTAGTAGAAGCAGAAAAACATAACACTCCCTGCAGTGAATTTTTACTGCCTCTAGATAAATAGAACTAGATCTGATAAGACCCAAAACAAATTAAAGGGTGTTGCTCAGAGCTTTGCCAAATAGAAATCTCTAGAAGTTTTATTCCTGATAAAGACTTATTTTAGTTTCACTGGAGACCTCTTTCAAAAGAGATGCTGATACGGTTTGGCTCTGTGTCCCCACCCAAATCCCATGTGGAATTGTGATCGCCACATGTTGAAGGCGGAGCCTAGTGGGAGGTGACTGGATCATGGGGGTGGTTTTTGATGGTTCAGTACCATCCCCCTAGTGCTGTCTCATGATAGAATTCTCATGAGATCTGGTGGCATTTAAAAGTGTGTGACCCCCACCCCATTTGCTCTTTCTCTCTTTCCTGCTCCACCATGAGAAGTGCCTGTTTTCCCTCTGTCTTCTTGTTGGTTTCCTGAAGCCTCCAAGTTATATTTCTTGTTAAGCCTGCAGAACTGTGAGTCAGTTAAACCTCTTTTCTTTATAAATTACCCAGTCTCAGGCAGTTGTTTACAGGTGCCCGAAAGGAAACAAAGTTGAAGTTGTTTTGTTGGCTTACAATATACTTTCTCTCCCTTCTGAAAACTAAGTTTGGGGTCTAGGAGAAATATGAGGCATTATACCTGTAGTTGAAGTTTGATTAGCACTGAAAATTGCTAGGGCTCTGAAGGGGGGAAAAAAATAAATAAGTTGTTAGAATTCTAAAAAACAAACGAAGCCAATACTCGATCTATTGGCCTTGTGATCCGCCCGCCTTGGCCTCCCAAAGTGCTGGGATTACAGGCGTGTGCCACCGCGCCTGACCCAAACAAAGCCAATACTCAAAACAAACAAAGCACACGTTGGTGTGAGGAGGCAGTAAGATAGGACTTCACATTTGAAACAGACCTGCGGTAGGCTCAGTAATGGGCCTCAAAGCTATAGACATCCTAATCCCTGGAAGCTGTGAGTGCATAGCTGCACAAGGGTCCTTGAAGATGTGTTAAATTAAGGATCCTGATAGCAGGAGATGAGCATGGTTTATTCAGATGGGCCCTAAATGTAATCATGTCATCAGAGGGAAGCAGAGGGAGATTTGACCACACAAGTGGGGAAAGCACACAGAGAAGAAGGTAACAGGACCACAAAAGCAGTGAGAGGAGTGAAGCAACATAAGCCCCAGAAGCCCAGAAGCTGGAAGCGGCAGGGAAGAATTCTCCCCTGGAGCTTCCAGGAGGAACCCAACCTGCAGACCCCTTGGTTTTTGCCCCTAAGACTCATTTCGAACTTCTGACTTCTAAAACTGTCAGAAGAGTAAACTTCTGTTGTTTTCAGCCACAACATTGTGGCGCCTTGTTACATATAGCAGCAGTAGGAAATGAATACAGGAGCCCAGTGACTTACTTGGCAAAATTAACTACAGATTGAATATTTTTTTCCTTCACATTAATTTATATAGGCTTAAATCACAGAAAAAAAGAAACTAAGACAACGTTCTTGGGAGAACACATCAGAGTAAATGGTTTGAGTCTGCGTTTGCTCCCTTACTTTTCCTTATCTTTTATCCTATTCTCTATCCTTCCCAGTCCTTTCCCTCCCTCCCTTTCCCAACACCCTCCCCCTTCAGCTAAGCAATCTTTCAGATGAAACTTTAGATTTACTTTTATGTCTGGCTTGCCAAACCTCCATAATGTTAACAAAAACATTCCAGTTTTTGGTGTGAGAGTCAATAAGTTTATCAACTCTGCTTTATTGTAAATATTAATTCATTTATTCAATAAACAGTTAATGATTATCAACTATGTCCTAGGCCCTATGCTATATTCTGGGCAAACAATAGTGAACAAAGTAAATGTGGTCCCTGCCTTTATTTACAGATTAGTAAAGGAGATATACTAAAGTGAGTAAATAAATTAAATGCATAAAATTATCAACTGTGGTTAAATGCTCTGACAGGCACAAAGAGAGTGCAACAACAGGGAATAGCAGAGCTGGCCTCTCTTGGGAGGCAGCATTTGTGTTGTAAAGGTACTCACCTTGTAAAGAGCAAGCTCTTTCTGGTAGGGAAAGAGCTTACCAGTGAAGAAACTGAAACAAATCCCATCTGGGCAGAGCCCAGGGAGATGGGAGGAGCAGTGGCACAAGATGAAGTGAGAGAGGCAAGCAGGGGACAGATGACCTAGCAGTTTAAGGGACATCTCTGTTCCCTTCTCTCCCACATACTGAAATGTCAGAAACTAGAAAGCCTCTAGCAAGAAATATGCTAATAATTGAAGCTCTGCCAGTAGAGATGCACTCCTTTAAGTTTGCAAAGTTTATCTGGATATCCTCTACCCTCTAGGAAGTACTTTAAACCATTATCAGTTCACACTTTGGTGAGAATTAGTTTTCTGGACTCCTTTTATTCGTTCAACATTTACTGCATGCCCTCTTTGTGCCAGACAACCCTGTGTGGGGTGCTGTCTGTGTTCTGGGTGTTGAGGACTGGCGTACCTGTCTCTGCCCTCCTGGAGCCCAGGTAGGTAAAGTGCTATGAGGTAAAATGACAGGAAGCCAATGAGACAGGTTCTGGCCTGACCTGAGCACAGGAAGAAGGCTTCAAGGCAGAAAGTAGCACTTAAGCAGGGAAGTGAATGATGCCAGGTTGGTTAACAGGTTGGTGTGGTATTAGGGGGACAGTGAAGAGGGGTATATTCCAGGAAGAAAGGGTCCTATAGGTTCAGCACACTAGAGGAGCTTGATGAAGTCCAATGCACTGCCCCTGGAGTGTGGAGAGTGAAGGAGAGAATGGAGAAAAAGGAACCAGAGAGGAAACTGCAGTGCAGTGCAGGATTTTGAAGATGCTGGTAAAAGCATTTGGACACTAGGAACAGAGAAACTGTTAATAGGTTACAAGCAGAGGAGTGATAGAATCACGTTTGCATTAAAAAAAATCATTACATGTTGGTGTAGAGACGGAGTCTGAAGGTAAAGAAGAGTGAACTGGAGAGAACATTCAGGAGATGATTACTGGCATCTAGGCAAGAGATGACGGTGGCTTAGAAGAGAATGATGGCAGTGGAGATTCCTAATTGCAGAACCTACTTGATCTTTGCATCTATGCTTATTCACAATTCAGGTTAAATATAAAGTCTTTAGCAATGGTATTATTCATATATTGGGCATGATTTTTCTTCCTTTTCAAGAAGCAGTATTTTATTTTTTATATAAGTGAAGCTAATTTCAACTTCGAGCCCCCATTCTTCTGGAAGTGGAACATTTGATCTTAGCCAATTTGAGGCCTCTCCATTCCTTCCTCAGTATTAAAGCTTAATTTGAAGAGGGAGGTCTGTTTGGATCTTGTACAGGTGGATGTGGGTGGACAATCTGGTCTCCTTGCTCAGGTATCTACTCTGGAAGCCACTGACACATCCTTGGTCCCATGGAGCCTATGGCTTACCCAGGCTTCTGCCATACCTTTTATCCCATCTTGATAACTTGTCAGGTTCACTGATCTCTACACAATGTCAAAACTATATTCTAAATGCTTAACAAATGTCCTGCTTCTTCTAAAACAATCTGGCTGTGGATAATATCTGAGGCTGTCTCAGCCCTGCTACATGCCAAGTATACCTCTTCTTCTCTAGAACCCGGCCTGGGGTGCAGGACTAATAGTTTCTTACTGGATCTCGGGAACAGATTCAAGAGATATTTAGGAAGAAAAAATTATTATCTTTGATGCCTCATATATATCAGAGGTGAAGCTTCAGGAATGAGTCTGCTTTTTTTTTTTTTTTTTTGTATAGGGAACAGGATGATGTCTTCTAATGAGACAGGAACTCTGGAAGAGGAGCAGATGTAGTGCATGGGCTGGAATCTTAGGTCACTTTTGAGCACAGTATGTGTGAGATATCAAAAAAGAGAAACTGAGGAAGTAGTTGGGATTGAGGGCAGGGATCTGAAGCTTGGATGAGAGGTCTGGGATAAAGAACGCACATGGTTTTTTTTTTTTTTCAGTGTAAAATAATAGGGGTAATGGAAGCCATGGGACAGACATTATGGGATTCCCTGGAGAAAGAGAATATCGAGCAAAATGAGGAAAGGGATTAAAAAAACAGCTCTGAGTATTATTTAAAGATTGGCTAGGAGAAGGAAGGCCTGCAAAATAATCACGGAGGTAAGAGGAAAACAAGGAAAATGTCATGAAACAAAAGCTACAGGAGAGAGAGCTTCCAGAGTGTGGGAGCGGTAAACAACGTTAAATGCCACCGCCAAGAGATCCAGTGAGATGAAAACTGAAAAGCATCCTTTGCATTTAGAAGTTGTTGGTTATCTCAGAAAAGGCAGTTCCAAGGTATCAAAGAGGCAAAAGCCAAAGTGAAGAGTCTACTTTGAACATGTGGGGCATTCACAGAAACTTCAGAAATCATGCCTTTGTAGGAAAAGTAAACTGCTCTGGAGCAAAGGTTACTCAAAATTCACTCCGACAAAGCTTAAGAACAAGTTTCAAAAGACTCCAGCTAATGCACTAGTAAATTAGCTGCCTGCTAGAACAAAGTCTACTACCCCTTAAGACAACAAATTCCAATGCTCAATAAAAAAAATTTACAGTTTACACTATCCAATAAGAAATAACTATATATGAGAAGTAGGAAATTGAGACCTATAACCACGAGAAAAATTAATCAATATAAACAAACCCAGAAATGAAGAGGTGATAGAACTAGCAGATTAGTGGACAAGTACTTAAAATTAGTTACTGTAAATATGTTCATGTATTTAAAGGAAAATGAATATGAGTAGTGAAAGACATATAAAAAAAGAAAATACTACAAGTGATCATATCAAATTCACAAGGCATCCCCCCCACCCCATGCACCAATATATACAAAATACAGAAAAGAGGCTATAACCAGCCCAATAGCCTCTTTTCTGTATTTTGTTTCATGTAACTTTGTATTTTTGGTTCTCTGTAACAAAGTATTTTAAAATTTTCTTTGGGAACATATCATATATAATCCTAAAGAAAGTTTAAAGTAACCTTGAAAGGTGCCAGAGAAGTCGGGAGGTGGGGGTGACTGTGATAGAACTCCAGTTGCCCTTCTGCCCGAAACTGCCATTGTTTGTAGGAAGTTTCAGACTTCCTGGTCTCCCACAGAACCCCTGGCTAGGGCTCAAGGGATATTCCTTGGTGTTTCAGGTCCATCTGTCTGATTGACTCTTTTGACCCTGAGATCTAATAATCCTGAGCCTCACTGAAGCAGGTTCTCATAACTTCTTCTTCTTCTTTTTTTTTTTTTGAGATGGAGTTTCACTGTTGCCTAGGCTGGAGTGCAGTGACACGATTTGGGCTCACTGCAACCTCTGCCTCCCAGGTTCCAGCAATTCTCCTGCCTCAGCCTCTTGAGTAGCAGGGACTACAAGCATGTGTCACCATGCCCGGCTAAATTTTTTTTGTATTTTTAGTAGAGATGAGTTTTCACCATGTTAGCCAGGATGGTCTGGAACTCCTGACCTCATGATCCGCCCACCTTGGCCTCCCAAAGTGCTGGGATTATAGGCGTGAGCCACTGCACCTGGCCTGCCTTTTTTTCTTCTTTTAGACCATACCTTGGGAGCTTTAAGGATACCTTTTAAGGTACTCTTAAAAGACAAATACTAATGAAAAGAAAAACATTAAAGTTCAAGAACTCATATAAAATATTTGTGAAAATCTTTATCACAGCTAAGTTGGGCTTAAGTCAAATAAAACAATTTAGGATTAAAGGAGAAAGGCTGAGTCTTCTCTACTCGCTGTGTATTTCCTTCAAAGAGGCATAGGTTTTTCCCAAAGATATTCATCCCATTAACACTGATCTCAAAGATGAATTTGCAAATTTGAAATCTCTCCTATTACCAGCTTTTCTAAGTGTATTCATATAGTGGAGAACAAATGAGCCTCACATCACTTTAGTCCATGGATCACTTTATAAAACTCTACTAAGCTTAAATTTTAAAATTCTAAATTATTGGACACATTTTTACTTAGAATCATTAACTGCAAATTCATTTATTTCTGCCCTGTTCCATGCCAGTACGGGAATTAAAGATCATGTTTTTAGCTACTCCCTGGATGAAGGAAAATAGAAACATGGGTCTCAGTTGAGTGCACCAAGCTGTCATGCTCATATTTGGTGCCAGCTGGTCACCTGTTGGCAGTGCCAGTAGAGCGCCCTGGGACTAAATTCATCCTGCCTTCTACATCCAACATCAATAGACCATCTCTGTCAGAACGTCTACTCCCCGTGCAAGCCACTTCATTAAATAGAAAACCTCTCTGCTTAAGTGATGTCTAGTTATCAGCTTGCATTTTAATATCTAACAAATTAAAAACTATGTTAACTTTGAGGCATATTTTTTCATTCTACGTTGTTTTAAGAGACACCCATCTTTTTGCAACAGAGCACATTTTTGTCTCACAAACACACAGCTGAAAAGGGCAGTGACAAAAATAAGAATACAAAAATGAAACAACTCACTTCAAATATCTTTATTAGTTATTATTTCCATTAGTGCATTTTATGCCACAGATATTATGTTCTTACAATTTCATCTTCTTTATTTTTCCTTCACCTACCTTATAGTTCTTTATTTTATCCTCAATGGGCATGTCTCCACCATGAAAAGATGAAGAAATAGAAAACAGGTCACCACGACACCATAAAAAGCAAGTGATACATCATTAGGAGCACAGTCATTTAACAGATCAGGCTGAGAATATATCATTAACTGCCCAGACAGAAGATCATCATCTTCCATCATCATTTGAATTTAAAAAGTACCTCCAAAGGAACTGTTTACTGCTTTGCCTGAAAAAAGTGCTACAAACAGTAAACCAAAGAGACAAAACAGCCTTTAGTGGATTGTTAGAGCACTTAAGGGGGTGTAAATTGTAATTAGCCATATGCTAGACTTTCACAGCCCAATAAGAAATATGCCTGATGGTACAGCATCTCCCTGACCCAATTTTTCAGGTCAAAAGCAGAATGGCTGTTGAGTAAGGAATAAGCCACAAAGGAGAGCTACAAAAATGATTCCATTCTCTTGCTTCCAACTCAACAGGTCAGAACTCTTTTTGCATGTTTGTGATGGCAGTCATGTTGCTGAGTTACTCTGGGTGCCCAACCAGTTTTTACTTTGGAAGATGGGAGGGAAGGAAGGTCCTGTTCAGCAAGTGCCAACCCTAAAATCATTGTGGGTCAAAGGACACATTAACTCTGTTCACAGAGGAATCAGAGTGCAAATGTGTTACGAAGATAATGTTCTTTTTTGTTTGTTTTTTTTGATACAGAGTCTCACTTTGTTGCCCAGGCTGGAGTGCAGTGGAACAGTTTCCGCTCACTGCAACCTCTGCCTCCCAGGCTCAAGCAATTCTCTTGCGTCAGCCTCCTGAGTAGCTGGGATTACAGGTACCCACCACCACGCCCAGCTAATTTTTGTGTTTTTATTACAGACAGTGTTTCACCATGTTGGCCAGGCTGGTCTCAAACTCCTGACCTCAGGTGATCTGCCCGCCTTGGCCTCCCAAAGTGCTGGGATTACAGGTGTCAGCCACTGCGCCCGGCTGATAATGTTGTTCTATATTAATATTGACAAAGTGGTTTAGAATTGGGGACCTATATACCTAAGAGTGGTCTCAGGTACTGAGAGAAAAAAACACAAACTTTTGAGAACTTGGTTTCATGTACTTCTCTGTTGACTGTGTGACTTTCAGTATGTCTCTTGACCATCTTTAGCATATTTTTAAAATTCCTATGGCCTTATCATTTTTATTATATGGGGATTGGACTTGGTGATTTTTTAAGAAGAGGCATTCAAAATGTTTGTGTATGAGTGTACATTCTTCCTGTACCCTCATATTTCTGAGAAATCCCATAACTTTCATTAGCTTTGCAAAGGTTTAGGGACTAAAAAAAAGTGAAGGAA
Organism: Cheracebus regulus; assembly: GCA_963574635.1. NCBI lineage: Eukaryota > Metazoa > Chordata > Mammalia > Primates > Pitheciidae > Cheracebus > Cheracebus regulus. Next base: position 11,322 of record CAUYQU010001426.1, read on the forward strand.
TAATCTTGGTCCTGGCAGATTAACTGTAGGAATAGAAAATGAAACCAAATATTCAAAGTCTTGTGCTGGAACAAATAACTCTCAGGATTTGATTTGCTCTGTTTGGCTGAGAATAAGATGCTTCTGATGCAAATGAAGACTGATAAAGAAAATGAGTTTATATTGTTTAAAATGCAATATGATCTTTGGCTCAAATAGCAGTATGCCAGTAAATTAGGGATTAATTTGGTTCTGAAAATCATGCAAATTCTCTTTGTGAATTTGTGCATTAATGTAACTTTCTACTAAGTGATTTTCACTAGAGAGAGAAGATTAGGCTACATTCTTAAGGCAGATAAACTCAGGGACAAGAGCCATGAGAATGAAGAAGACTTAATGGATATCATCCTTCTCTATAATCTACTTGGTTCACATTGCTTTGGGTTTTTTAGTTATTTTATTATTATTTTTGAGACAGAGTCTTGCTTTGTGGCTCAGGCTGGAGTACAGTGGTGTGGTCAGGGCTCACTGCAACATTGACCTCCCTGGCTCAAGAGATCCTCCCACCTCAACTTCCCAAGTAGCTGGGATTACAGGTGCATACCACCATGTCCAGCTAATTTTTAAAAATATTTTGTACAGATGACATCTCATTATGTTGCTCAGGCTAGTCTTGAATGCCTGGACTCAAGTGATCCTTCCGCCTCGGCCTCCCAAAGTGTTGAGATTACAGGTGTGAGTCATAACGCATGGACATCACATTGCTTGTGTTTTTATTTCATGATCAGATGATAGAGCAAGCATGCAGTTTCCACAGTCTACAACTTCATTCTCCTTTACCTTGCCGTCACCCCACCCATCCCATCTGGAAATACTGCCAAGAAGAAAAAGTCTTCACTGGAATGCAAGCTCCACAAGGAGGAGTTTTGTCCGGTTTAACAGTGTATTATCTCTAGAACAGTGCTCTGTACAGAGTAGGTCCTCAGCAACCATGTGTTGAATGCATTCTAATACTGATGATTTTCAGAATGGTTTAGGATTTGTGACCTCTCCTTTCTCAGCCTGAGCAGATTAAGTATATCAAACTTGATTCTCTGAAGTCTACTTTGATTTCCTATTTTCTAAAAGCAATGGAGAGGGAGAGAGATCATTATGGCAGATGGGAGACAGGATTAGATGACTCCGATGGACAGAGCAGTGTGTGGAGGCTTGCATTGTGAATTTTAGCTCCAGTTTGACTGCAAGAACAAGCCAGCAATCCCAAGAGGACCCACAGACCCTCTGAGAGAAGCTGACTGCTCCTGCAGTACCCAAGAGACACCCCAAAAATTCAGCTGCAGCAAGACCCACCAAGGAGAAGCTGAGCTCAGACATGCCTAGCCCTGACCCCACCTGATTGTCCTTCCCTACCCACCGTGGTAGCTGAAGACAAAGGGCATGTGATCTTGGGGGTTCTAGAGGCCCACCCACCACTGGTTCCTCTCCATACTACCACAGTTGATGGTCTCTGGAAAGGACCACCTCCTGGCAGGAGGCCAACCAGCATAAAAATAGAGCACTAAACCACCCAAGCAAAGAACCCTCATGGAGTCCATTGCACTCCCCTACCACCTCCACTGGAACAGGCACTGGTCTCCACAGCTGAGAGACCCATAGACGGTTTACTTCACAGGACTCTGTGCAGATAACCACAGTACCCGCCAAGAGTGAGGTAGACTCACTGGGTACTCAGTAGTAGACTCTGAAGAGAGTAGTTTTGGTAGACTCAGAAGGGAGATAACATTACTGCAGTTTTGCTCACAGAAGCCACATTCATAAGAAAAAGGGGGAGAGTACTACATCAAGGGAACACCCCATGGGACAAAAGAATCTGAACAACAGCCTTCAAGCTCTAGATCTTCCCTCTGACAGAGCCTACTCAAATGAGAAGGAACCAGAAAACCAACTCTGGTTACAAGGCTCTTTAACACCCCCGCAAAAATCTCACTAGTTCACCAGCAATAAATCCAAAACAAGAAGAAATCCTTGATTTACCTGAAAGAGAATTCAGGAGGTTAGTTATTAAGCTAATTAGGGAGGTACCAGAGACAGACAAAGCCAAATGCAAGGAAATCCAAAAAATGATACAAGAAGTGAATGGAGAAATGTTTAAAGAAATAAATAGCTTAAATAAAAAACAATAAAAACTTCTGGAAACATTGGACACACTTAGAGAAATGCAAAATACTCTGGAAAGTCTCAGCAATAGAATTGAACAAGTAGAAGAAAGAAATTCAGAGCTTGAAGACAAGGTCTCCAAATTAACACAATTCAACAGAGCTAAAGAAAAAAGAGTAAGAAAATATGAACAAAGCCTCTAAGAAGTCTGGGATTATGTTAAATGACCAAACCTAAGAATAATCGGTGTTCCTGAGGAAGAAGAGATTCTAAAAACTTGAAAAACATATTTGGGGGAATAATTGAGGAAAACTTCTCCAGCCTTGCTAGAGACCTAGACATCCAAATACAGTAAACACAAAGAACACCTGGGAAATTCATTGCAAAAAGATAATTGCCTAGGCACATTGTCATCAGGTTATCCAAAGTTAAGATGAAGGAAAGAATCTTAAGAGCTGTGAGAGAGAAGCACCAGGTAACTTATAAAGGAAAACCTATCAGATTAACAGCAGATTTCTCAGCAGAAACACTACAAGCTAGACAGGACTGGAGCCCTATCTTCAGCCTCCTCAAACAAACCCATTATCAGTGAAGAATTTTGTATCCAGTGAAACTAAGCATCATATATGAAGGAAAGATACAGTCTTTTTCAGACAAACAAATGGTGAGAAAATTCGATACTACCAAGTCACCACTACAAGAACTGCTAAAAAGAGCTCTAAATCTTGAAACAAATCCTGGAAACACATCAAAACAGAAACTCTTTAAAGCAGAAATCACACAGGACCTATAAAACAAAAAAAACAAGTTAAAAGGCAAAAACATAAAACAAAAAATCCCAGGTACACAGGTAAAAAATAGCATGATGAATGCAATGGTACCTTACATCTCAATACTAGCATTGAATGTAAATGGCCTAAATGCTCCACTTAAAAGATAAAGAACCTCAAAATAGATAAGAACTCACCAGCCAACTATCTGCCTTCAGGAGACTCAACTAATACATAAGGACTCACGTAAACTTAAAGGAGTACAAAAAGGTATTTCATGCAAATGGACACCAAAAGTGAGCAGGGGTAGCTATTCTTATATGAGACAAAAGAAACTTTAAAGCAATAACAGTTAAAAGAGACAAAAAAGTTGTCCAACAGGAAAATATCACAATCCTAAACATATATGTGCCTAACACTGAAGCTCCAAATTTACCAAACAATTACTAATAGACCTAAGAGATGAGATAGACAGCAACACAACAATAGTGGGGGACTTCAGTACTCCACTGACAGCACTAGACAGGTCATCAAGAAAGTCAACAACAACAAAAAAATGGATTTAAATGATACCTTGGAACAAATGGACTTAATAGATTACAGAACATTTCATCCAATAACCACAGAATATACATTCCATTCAACAATGCATGGAACCGTCTCCAAGATAGACCATATAATAGGCCATAAAAGGAGCCTCAATGTATTTAAGAAAATTGAAATTATATCAAGCACTCTCTGAGACCACAGTAGAATAAAACTGGAAATCAGCTCCAGAAGAAACCTTCAAAACCATGCAAATACATGGAAATTAAATAACCTGCTCCCAAATGAGTGTTGGGTCAAAAACAAAATCAAGATGGAAATTTAAAAAATTTTCTTTTCTTTTCTTTTTTTTTGAGATGGAGTTTCTCTCTTGTTACCCAGGCTGGAGTGCAATGGCACAATCTCGGCTTGCTGCAATCTCCGCCTCCTGGGTTCAAGCAATTCTCCTGCTTCAGCCTCCTGAGTAGCTGGGACTACAGGTACACACCACCATGCCCAGATAATTTTTTGTATTTTTAGTAGAGATGGGGTTTCACCATGTTGACCGGGATGGTCTCGATCTCTTGATTTTGTGATCCACCTGCCTCGGCCTCCCAAAATGCTGGGATTATAGGCATGAGCCACTGCGCCTGGCCTAAAAAATTTTTCAAACTGAATGACAATAATAACACAACCTATCAAAACCTCTGGGATATAGCAAAGGCAGTGCTAAGAGGGAAGTTCAGAGTCCTAAATGCCTACATCAAAAAGACTGAAAGTGCACAAACAGACATTCTAAGGTCACACCTCAAGGAACTAGAGAAACAGGAACAAACCAAACCTAAACCCAGCAGAAGAAAGTGAATAACCAAGATCAGAGCAGAACTAAATGAAATGAAACAAATAAACACAATACAAAAGATAAATGAAAAAAAAATTGGTTATTTGAAAAGATGAATGAAAATCCAAATAACTACATTAAGAAACGAAACAGGAGATATTACAACCGATACATACCACTGAAATACAAAAGATCATTCAAGGCTACTATGAACACCTTTATGCACATAAACTCGAAAACCTATAAGAGATGGATAAATTCCTGGGAAAAAAACAACCCTCTACGCTTAAATCAGAAAAAATTAGATACCCTGAAGAGACCAATAACAAGCAGTGAGATTCAAATGATAATTTAAAAATTATCTACAGAAGTAGTAGTACAGGACCAGACAGATTCACAGCAGAATTCTACCAGACATTCAAAGAATCGGTACCAATCATTCTGACACTATTCCACAAGATAGAGAAAGAAGGAATCTTCCCTAATTCATTTTGTGAAGCCAGCATTACCCTAATACCAACACCAGGAAAGGACATAACCAAAAAGAAAACTACAGACTGATAAGCTGATGAACACATATGCTATAATCCTTAACAAAATACTAGCTAACTGAATCCAACAACATATCAAAAAGATAATCCACCACAGTCAAGTGGGTTTCATACCAAGGATGCAGGGATGGTTTAACATATGCAAGTCAATAAATGTGCTACACCACATAAACAGAATTTAAAACAAAAATCACACTATCATCTCAATAAATGCAGAAAAAGCATTCAACAAAATCCAGCATCCCTTTATGATTAAAACCATTAGCATATAAGGGACATACCTCAATGTAATAAAGGCCATTTATGACAAATCCACAGCCAACATAATACTGAATGGGGAAAAGTTGAAAGCATTCCCTCTGAGAACTAGGACAAGACAAGGATGCCCACTCTCACCACTCCTCTTCAAAATAGTACTGGAAGTCCCAGCCAGAGCAATCAGACAAGAGAAAGAAAGAAAGGGCATCCACATCAGTAAAGAGGAAGTCAAACTGTCACTGTTTGCTGACCATATGATACTTTACCTTGAAAACCCTAAAGACTCCTCCAGAAAGCTCCTAGAACTGATAAAAGAATTCAGCAGGCCAGGCTCAGTGGCTCATGCCTGTAATCCCAGCACTTTGGGAGGCTGAGGCAAGCAGATCACCTGAGGTCAGAAGTTCAAGACCAGACTGCCCAACATGGTGAAACCCTGTCTCTACTAAAGATACAAAAAATTAGCCAAGTGTGGTGGCAGGCACCTGTAATCTCAGCAATTTGGGAGGCTAAAGTAGGAGACTCACTTGAACCCAAGAGATGGAGGTTGCAAGTGGAGCCGAGATCGAACCACTGCACTCCAGCCTGGGTGACAACAGTGAAATTCCATCTCAAAAAAAAAAAAAAATTCAGCAAAGTTTCTGAATAAAAGATTAATATAAACAAATCAGTAGTGACCTTATATACACCAATAGCAACCAAGCAGAAAATTAAATCAAGAACTCAATGCCTTTTCCAACAGCTGCCAATAAAATAAAATATTTAGGAATATACCTAACAAGGAGTCAAAAAAACTCTACAAGGAAAACTACAAAACACTGCTGAAAGAAATCATAGATGACACAAATGGAAACATATCCCATGTTCATGGATAAATGTAATCGATATTGTGAAAATGACGATACTGCCAAAAGCAATCTACAAATTCAATGCAATCCCCATCAAAATACCACTATCATTCTTCAAAAAGTAGAAGGAAAAACAATTATAAAATTCATACAGAACCAAAAAAGAGCCCACATAGCCAAAGCAAGACTAAGTAAAAAGAACAAATCTGGAGGCATCACACTACCTGATTTCAAACTATACTATATGGCCATAGTCACCAAAACAGCATGGTACTGGTATAGGTATGTAGACCAATGGAACAGAATAGAGAACCCAGAAATAAAGCCAAATACTTACAGCCAACTTAACTTCAAGAAAGCAAGCAAAAACATAATGGTGCTATGATAATTGGCTAGCCACCTGTAGGAGAATGAAACTGGATCCTCATCTCTCACATTATACAAAAATCAACTCAAGATGGATTAAGGCTGTAAGTCTAATACCTGAAACCATAAAGATTTTAGGAAGACAACATTGGAAAAATCCTTCTAGACATTGGCTTAGGCAAGGATTTCATGACCAAGAATCCAAAAGCAAATGCAGTAAAAACAAAGGTAAATAATTGGGACTTAATTATTAACTAAAGAGCTTTTGCATGGTGAAAGGAACAGTCAGCAGAGTAAACAGACAATCCACAGAATGGGAGACGATCTTCACAATCTATACATCTGACAAAAGACTAATATCCAGAATCTTCAATGAACTCAAACAAATCAGTAAGAAAAAAAAAAAAAAATCCCATCAAAAAGTGGGCTAAGGACATGAACAGACAATTCTCAAAAGAAGATATACAAATGGCCAAAAAACATATCAAAAAATGCTCAACATCACTAATGATCGGGGAAATGCAAATCAAAACCACAATGTGATACTTACTCCTGCAAGAATGGCCACAATAAAAAAAAAATTAAAAAACAGTAGATGTTGGTATGGGTGCAGTGATCAGGGAACACTTCTACACTGCTGGTGGGAATGTAAACTAGTACAGCCACTATGGAAAACTGTGTGAAGATTCCTTAAAGAACTAAAAGTAGTGCTACCATTTGATCCAGCAATCTTACTGGGCATCTACCCAGTGAAAAATAAGTCATTACATACAAAAAAAATACTTGCACATGCAGGTTTATAGCAGCACAATTGACAATTGCAAAATTGTGGAACCAATCCAATGCCCATCAATCAGTGAGTGGATGAAGAAACTGTGGTGTATATATATGATGGAATACTACTCAGCCATAAAAAGAAATTAATTAAGGGCATTTGAAGTGACCTGGATGAGACTGGAGACACTTATTTTAAGTGAATTAATTCAGGAATGGAAAATCAAACATCGTATGTTCTGACTAATATGTGAGAGCTAAGCCATGAGGATGCAAAGGCATAGGAATGACACAATGGATTTTGAGGACTTGGAGAGAGAGTGGGAGCAGGAGAGGGATAGAAGACTACAAATAGGGTGCAGTGTACACTCTTCGGGTGATGGGTGAACCAAAATCTCACAAATCACCACTAAAGAAGTTACTCAGGTAACCCAATATCACCTGTACACCAATAACTTATGGAAAAATAAAAAATAGAATAAAAATAAAAATGGAAAAAAGTAAAAGTAATGCAAATTGCTGGTTTTAATTTAGAAAGCCTGGTTGGCATTGAGACTCTTGATATAGGTCATTGTCATCCTTGTGCAATACTCAACCAATAAAATGGTTCTGGAAGTTCCAATAAGCATCCATATTTTAATCCTGGGAAACTGTGAGGCCTTTGTGCCTGCATAGGCCAAGTTTTTCATCCATTCTACTGAATCACTCTATTTACTGATCCCCATGAATATAGCAAATTCATCATGTCACTTGGTGTTCCCTAGTTATTTAACTCTCACATGTAAGAAACAGCATGGGCAACAGAAACGGTAACAACACTGACATTTTCATTAAATATGGGCACTCAGGAATGAATTTGTTGAATTAAATGAATGCCCTGTTATCTAAGCTTAGTGCCTCTTGGACAACATGTAAAATTGGACTCTTAGCAAGCAATATACTCTACTATCTAAATTTAAATATAATTAATAGTTAATTTTTCTCATATTTCATAGCTCTCTACCTTAACCTCCTGAATTTTATACCTAACTCCATTTATACTCTTGTTTTATTGCTAAGGTTTGAGACATGGAAATGGCCAATATCGCCATATTAAATTTAGATCTATTTTAATATGTTTTTCACCCATGTAACAATGTTTTTGAAGGATGGTTGTTGGTTCGGCAGACCAGATGACATTCGCCTCACTGCTAACTCCATTTTCTTTTTGCTTCTCTTCTTTTTGTCTTTTGCTCCTTCTTCCCAGGAATCTACTCACAAAATCTCCTGACTTCCTTGTGATCTGCTTCTTCCCATCATATTTTCTATTTTTATATCAACTTAATGTTGACAGAGGTATATGTACTTTAGCTATCTTTACTAAGATATGGTGTTGTGACATTCTAACTATAAAGTGTTATCTCAGCATGAATGAAGGCTTACGAAGAGGGAGAAATGTTCTTCATATATTTTTTAAAAAGGCAGTGCATTTAGGCTAGAACACTGATTTCCAAGGATTTCTAATAATATGTGACATCTAGAAAGTCTATTATCTTACAAACCAAATTTCAGTAGCCACCTGGGACACCAAATTACCCATGAAACAAAAGACATGACACAGTAGTAAGGTGCACGGGTTTTGTAATAAAAAAAAAAGAATAGGATCATGACTGATTATATTTGCTTCCGAGATTTATGTAACTGACCAAATAATCTTTTTTTCTCTCATAGATCAAAGAGTATCTTTGATAGATGCTATATTCAAAACATTATTTTAATTTTTTATCATTAAAAGAAAAAACAACCCAGATGTTAATTATTCTTCAATTATAAAAGAAAAATACAGATACTATAAAGTTATGGAAGAAAAAGATTTAAAAGGAAAAATGAGAAAAAATGGTTAGCTGGAGTAAATATGCTCTCAAAAATGGAACTCTTTGCTAAGAGCCACAGATGCAATACCTTGAACCTCAGGAGAGCCTTAATTAGACCAGCTCTTCCTTGAGCGCATGCTCAGAAGCTTTGGTGCTGACTGTAAATTAGGGCAAGGAAATCCTGCAGGGGCCTGGGTGGGTTAAGGGGGAAGGGCAGAATTTTAAAGGGGCAATGACCATTTAAGGAGCAATGCGTGTCGGCCTCACGGTTCTTGTCATAGGCTCTGCAACCTGCCATGAACCTGATCCACCTTCTGTGTTCCTTGTCTCTGTTAACAGCACCTCCACCCCTCAGTCTGGCTACAATGACTAAATATGGGAGTTGTTCATGATTTCTCCCTTGTTTGCACCTGCAAAATGTCATTTTGCTGATTTTTACTTTAAATTTGACTGCATTTTTCCATTCCTGTTATCATTGTTCTGGTTTAAGCCCTCATTGAGTCCTATCTGGGCCATTATAATAGTCTCTCAACTGGTGTTACATGCATTTTCCACGACTGCCAAATCATCTTTCAAAACTCATATCACTTAAACTTCAAACACTTCAGTAGTTCCCATAGCCTGTAGAAAAAGTTCCAGCCCCTTCCTGGTCTCTGTCAATTCATCAGATGTCCTTTCAGATACTCCCCAGATTGCACTTTCTGTTCTCAAAATCATCAATTACTTCTGGCATATAATCCCAATACAAGCTTTTCTTTTTTTTTTGAGACAGTCTTGCTCTGTCGCTAGGTGCCAGGCTAGACTGCAGTGGTGTGATCTTGGCTCGCTGCAACCTTCACCTCCTGGATTCAAGCAATTCTCCTGCCTCAGCCTCCCAAGTAGCCTGGACTACAGGCGTGCACTACCATGACCAGCTAATTTTTGTATTTTAGTAGAGATGGGGTTTCACCACGTTGGCCAGGATGGTCTCGATCTCTTGACCTCGTGATCCACCTGCCTTGGCCTCCCAAAGTGCCGGGATTACAGGCGTGAGCCACTGCGTGTGGCCATAAAAGAGTTTTTGACCCAGTTAAAATATAGACTTTTAGGGAGTAAGATGAAATAATCTAATATCTAATTAACAATTTATTAATTGAATGTCATATAAAATATTCATTTATATATTTGTTCACTCAAACATACCATGACGTCAAAGAAAAATTCTCAAAAGTTAAAAACATGATCTTTGACTGGAGAGATCCAAGATGGCTGATTAGCCACAGCTCAGGAATGTAGCTCCCAGTGAAAGCGCAGAGAACGAGTGGACGCTGCACTTTCCGATGAATTTTTGTTGCCCACAGACTGGGAGATTCCCGGCATAGGAGCCACACGGGTCGCCAGTGCGACTCTTTTGGCCGGCACGGCTGTTTTGCCGGTGCCCCAGCGCAGCGCTTCCCGGTGCGGAGTATACGGACGGGCTTGGCTGGTCCCATCCCCACAAGGAAAACAGCAATTGGAAGCGCTGAGGACTGGAGAGTTTCACAGCAAGCACAGCGAACCCGGGAAGGTCCGGCTCTGTGGGGAACGGGCATCTGCCAAAGGAAAACTAAGAAACAGAAAAAACTTCATCACTGGGCGGAGAGAGATCCAAGATGGCCACGTAGAAGCAGCTCAGGATTGTAGCTCCCAGTGAAAGCGCAGAGAGTGAGTGGATGCCACAATTGCAGACGAATTTTTGATGCCCACAGACTGGGAGATTCCCGGTGAAGGAGACACACGGGTCACCAGCGCGACTCTTTTGGCCGGCACGGCACTTCTCGGCGCGGAGTGTACGGGACTGGGTGCCCTTTTAGTCGGGCTCGGCTGGTCCCATCCCCACAAGGAGAACAGCAATTGGAGGCGCTGAGGACTGAGAGCAAGCACAGCTGAACCCGGGAAGGCCTAGCTCCGCGGGGAAGGAGCGCCCCCCGCAAAGGAAAATTAAGAAACAAAAAAAACTTCATCACCAACAAGCCGGACGTCCACTCAGAGACTCAATCTGAAAGTAGGCAATTACAAAGATGACAGGTGGATAAATCCACAAAAATGGGAAGAAGCCAGTGCAAAAAGGCTGAGAACACCCGAAATCCGAA
>CAUYQU010001427.1:0-10553 GCA_963574635.1 Cheracebus regulus
AAAATCTCTTCCTCTTTCTTTCTCTTTCATTTTTTTCTTTCTTTTGCGGTTTCTTTCTTGCTCCTTTTCTCTCTTTTTCTAAAATCTCTTCCTCTTTCTTTCTCTTTCATTCTTTTTTTCTAAAAAAAAAAAAAAAAAAAATTAGGTAGGAGATTACATATACATATCTTTAAAAATACATATTTTAAAAAGTGAAGAAAATGTTCATAGATTGGCTGGCCAAAATTGGCTTATTTTTTTCCTTTAGTGCTGGTTATTGAGTATCAATTCTATGAATGACAAATTGTCCACTTAACTGGTGTGAATGGAAGGTAGAGTTCACCTACCACAGGCTCTCTGAAAAATGCCAGGCACTAGTGCCCCTGACTTCCAACCTTCCTGAAAGCTAAGGCCCAGTCACAACCTAGGATCCACCAGACCTAGGTACCTGCCTCAGCCTTGGAATCAGAAAAAAAAATTAGTGGAGACATGACTGCGAAATTTTTAAGGGCTCCAGACCAGGATTCTGGCACTTGTTTCTGTCTGTATAGCCATAACTGTGGCCTTAACAGGTTCTTGCCAATTTTTGGAGCCACATGTCCTCTTAATAAACTCCTTTTCTGAATTAACTGGCTAGAGATGGCTCATGTGGTTTCCAACTAAGAACCCAGGCTGCTACAATTTGTAGAGAGCTATATGCTATTTATTTTTTTTTACTTTCCTTTTTTTTTTCTTTGAGGTGGAGTCTTGCTCTGTCACCCAAGCTGGAGTGCAGTGGTGCGATCTTGGCTCACTGCAACCTCCACCTTCCGGGTTCAAGTGATTCTCCTGCCTCAGCCTCCCAAGTAGCTGGAATACAGACATGTGCTACCATGCTTGGCTAATTTTTATATTTTTAGTAGAGAAGGGGTTTTGCCATGTTGGCCAGGCTGGTCTCAAACTCCTGACCTCAGGTGATCTGCCCACCTCAGCCTCCCGAAGTGATGGAATTACAGGCGTAAGCCACTGCACCTGGCCAATATATGCTATTTTTAGATGTGAGCCATCAATCCTTTGCAGGACATTTTCCTTGGTGGTCTTGGATTGGCCCAGGTTTTCCCATCTTTCTTGCTTATACTTCTAAATAATAATTGTAGGGCCAGTAGTCTTTGTACAAGCCTGGTACTCACTCATTTTCATCTATTCACTTTGCCTAAAAAGTTCTTCCTTGAACAGCTATATTCTAGGCTCTTATAGTTCTTATAGTTGATGTGTAGAAGTATTTTACCTTTAACTCCTTCCTACGCAACAGTGAAGTCAGCTACAAAGCTGCTCACTATGCAGTCTGACATTTGTTACTGTGCCATGGAGGTGACTGCTTCATGCAAATATGTTTTTCTCCCAGTCATTTTCAGCCTTTTCTTGGAGATAGAATGACTCCAGGACAGATAATGTACTTTGTTCTCTTTATTGTGAACGATCTCAGTCTATAGTTAAGGGGTGTCCACCTTACTTCAGAGAAATGTACCTGCTGAGGATATCTATTTTCGCCCACACTCCTGCTCAGTTGTTACTGGTTTTGCACTGTTTCCACCTTATTTTGTAATTTTTATCCTTCACTTTATGTCTAGGTTTGACAAAATTAAATATGCTTTTATTTATATTTTTGAGATTTTAGCTAGGAGACTGAAATCTAGACTTTTTGATGTTGTTTTTAGATACATCTTTTATATTTAAAAAACTTTAATGGATTTTGTACATAATACCATGTATTCTGTGTATCTCATTTAATGTACTTGCTAAATCCTGTTAATCTTAGGCCCACAGAATTTTATCTCGAAAAATCAGTATTTTTCCAGTTTGCTGATAGAAGTTGCAAATGGACTTAATTTCACTTGGGCAGACTGGGAGGCAGGTTCACAGCACTGATTACCAACTTAGATCTGAGTTCATAAAGACAGAACATACTCACATGCAACAAGTTACATGAGGTGGGTTTATTACTTATATACAGGCAGCAAGAGGCATCAGAATCCTAAGAGTCACTGTGAGCTGGTCCCCCAAGGCTTGGGAAAGCTGCCTAGGGTGGAGAGATGTGGAAAAGCACCAATATAAAATACCGACAATGAAAGATACTATTTAAAAATAAACAGAGAAGATAGGAAATGGTAGTAATTCTGAAGACTTTCCCCTGGATGACTGAAACTAAGAGAAAAGCAATTAAGAGTTATGAAAGGTAGAATGTGGGGCTACCACACTTGTCAAACAGTGTTTCAAAAAGAATATAAAGAAAAGCAATAGATAATTGAGAGGTCACTGCTAGGGATTCTACATAACCTAGAAATTATACCAAATTCCTCCTACTGAAAACATGCTCTGAGAAACTTAGCAGAAAAAAATCCATAGCTTGGATTAAAGAAATAAGATTATCCAAAAAAATTATCTTTGGCATTAAATGCTGGAAGAAAATATATTTTCAAAATAATATAGGAAAATCATTGTTAGCCTAAAATTGTCTTCCTTAGCCAAGTTACCATTCAAGAGTTCATGACCTTTGAGGACACTTTCAGGCACAGAAGTTTTGAGAGGTCACCACACCCACACTGCAGTTAAGGGAATGCTAAAGGTTACACTTCAAGAAGAAAAGGGAGCATAGAAGGAAGACAGGAAAAAAATAAACAACGTTGAATAGAAACCCCCAGAAGAATTCAACTCTTGATCATGTTAAGATTTTACATATTTCCATTTGTTAGTTTCTGTTGTTTCTCTTGGTGTTCATGTTATTGTTTCCATAATATCACCATGGATCCTCATGTTTATTTTTTCTTTCTCTTTTGATAAAGAAGTCATTTAATGCTATAGCCTTTCTATTTTATTCTGAGAAAAGCTTTTTCTGGATCCCACATGTTTGGGCATTAAGTGGTCTGATGTAGTACTTTCAAGGTGACATTAAAGTTCAGTTTTGATTTACTCTCTTAAAAAACTGGTTTCAGGAGAGCATTCCTTAACATCCAGATATTAAAAACATTTTGGCACCTTTTATTTATAATTTTACTGCAGTAGGATTAAATCTGGCTTATAAAATCTCTATAAATTTTTCTATGGTGTAGTTTGTTTTTTGTGAATTTTACACAGCCAAAAATGTTTATACAAATGTTTACTCATAAAATGTTATGAATATATATATATATACATATATATATATATATATGTATATATATATATATTCATGTGTCATTTGTAATTAAAATCTAGTTATTGATCATCCTTTTTAACCCCAAACTTTAGGCTCAAAAGTTTAATTACAAATTTTTGGCCTGTTGATGCTTTAACTTCTTTTTAGTTTTCATTGACCATTTTTTAATTATAATCTTTTCTGCAAAGGAAAATTATTGAGCAAATGACAGAAATTACTCTAACATTTTAAATTATTGAAACTATGTCTTGGCCACCATAAGTCACCATCCAGTCATCCCTCAGCATATTTGGGGAATTTGTGCCAGAACCCCATGTATACCTAAATCCATGCATACTCAAGTCCCACAGTTGGCCCTGTGTACGCATGTATATAAAAAGTTGGCCCCCCATATACTTGAGCTTTGCATCCTGAAAAATATGTATTTTTGATCAGTGTTTGATTGAAAAATATCCACATATTACAGGATCTACACACTTAGATGTCACCTTAAGTTTTCCTTCCTATCCCCAGGGTATCAACCTCTGTTATCTGGTCTCTCAGTTCAACTTTCAACTTATTACCTTTCTGGGATCAGAGGCTTCAATACATGGTAATCCACAGGATTCAAATTCATGATTCTGGGGCAAGGTCAGCAAGACATGTTAATCAAATCTTAAATATCAAAGAGTAACTAAAAGCTTACCTCATGAAAGCATTCTTGCAAGTGTAATTTAGGTGGTCAGTGCTGAGCCAGGGATGCACACTTCCATTCAGAGGACTCTCACATCAGGGAACAGATCCCAGAGGCAAGAGAGAATACTATATAAGGGGAAAAACAAAAACATGAAAATAGAGCTCCTTAATATTGCTTTGGATATGTGAAAATAAGGCCACTTGTGTTCTATACTTCCCATGCATTCCCAATTCCTCATATCGAACCATTTCTGGCCAAAATTTCTAGATACCTATTTCTAGGGATCTTATATTCAAGGAGGAATGTCCCTAGGAATCTACATCTTAAATAGTAACATGCTCATGCTAATCCAAACATAAATCTCATTATTCTGAGGGATCTTTGCTATCTGGTTGCTTAGTCTTTCCTAAATAGTCAAAGAAGGAAATCTTTGTATTTCATTTTTGTTTTTGAATAATTTTTACTTATATCATTTATCATAGCACAACAGCATACATTCCAAAAAGGAAGGCACAACATAAACTGAAAAATTGAATAGATATATCCATTATCCCTTTCAATTCTGATCTGTACACACTTTATCATAATATATATTATTTCTATATTCTTGACTCACATTTTCCATTATATATCATAGACACTATCCTAAATTTTACAAAATCTTCACATGTAACAACAGCAAGTGCTGTATAGAACAGATTATGAGCTATCTAACTGGAACATTACGTAGTAAAATGATGCACTAAAACATGGTTTTCCAGCCTAAGTTCCAAACACTATAGCAATCTTTCAATCTTCTCAATAAGCCCACTAGGGTTAGCATTCCATTTACTCTTTATGGAAAAAGAGGTCTAACATATTGGCAGATGGCTTTGGCATGATTTTCTCTGATTCAGGTCTGCACTTGATCTTAGCTGAAAGGCCGAGAAGCAATCTGATTCAGGTCTGAGTGCTTTCTGCAAGGAAAAGTGCCAGTACTTATTATTTTCATAGGAATATGTCAGAAGAACCAAGTTTAATGTTGTATGTGGAATTGCTAGGTTGAAATGTCATTCATAGATTTCCCCCTTTCTTTTCCAGAACAAATTCCAGATACACAATAATAGAGGACTGACTGGAAGTTTTCCCACATGTATTGTTTTTATAGTAGCTCTTCCCACTACATGTACTACCTTAAAATAAATTATTTAACAGAATGAAATAAAAAGGAACAAATTCCAGCTGAGAGATTTCCAAACTAGTTACATTCATACAGTTTCTCTTCAGTATGAGTTGCCTGATGCCTAATAAGTTTATAGCTATTAATGAAAGCTTTTCCACACTGAATACATGTAAAGGGTTTCTCTCCAGTATGAGTTCTTTGATGTACAATAAGTCGAGCACTCAAACTAAATGTTTTTCCACACTGATTACATTCAAACGGTTTCTCTCCAGTATGTGTTCTCTGATGTTGAGTAAGACATGAACTCTGCCTGAAGGACTTCCCGCATTGACTGCATTCATAGGGCTTTTCTCCAGTATGAGTTCTCTGATGTACAACAAGAACATAACTCTGGCTGAAAGATTTCCCACACTGATTACATTCATACGGTTTTTCCCCAGTGTGAATTCTCTGATGCATAACAAGGTGAGAACTGCGGTTAAAAGATTTTCCACATTCACTGCATTCATACGGTTTCTCTCCAGTGTGAGTTCTTTGATGTGCAACAAGCTGAGAGCTCCAGCTGAAGGATTTCCCACACTGATTACATTCAAAGGGTTTTTCTCCTGTGTGAGTTCTCTGATGAGCAACAAGTTTATAACTTTGACTAAAGGATTTCCCACACTGATTGCATTCATAGGGTTTTTCTCCAGTATGAATTCTTTGATGTGCAATAAGTTTATAGCTCTGGATAAATGATTTCCCACATTGATTACATTCATAGGGCTTCTCTCCGGTATGTGTTCTTTGATGTGCAATAAGTTTATAGCTCTGCCTGAATGATTTTCCACATTGATTGCACTCATAAGGCTTCTCTCCAGTATGAGTTCTTTGATGTACAACAAGGACATAACTCTGGCTAAAGGATTTCCCACACTGATTACACCTGTAAGGCTTCTCTCCAGTATGAGTTCTCTGATGGGAAACAAGGTGCGAGCTCCGGCTAAAGGATTTTCCACATTCACTACATTCATAAGGTTTCTCTCCTGTATGTGTTCTCTGATGAGCAACAAGATGAGAGCTCCAGCTGAAGGATTTCCCACATTGATTACATTCAAAAGGTTTCTCTTCAGAATTATTTCTCATGCTTTGAGTTAGGGAGGAACTCTGAGAGGTTTTACTACATTTATATAGACTCTCTTCTACAGGAATTCTCTGTTCATTATGGGATATGTTGTGGTTCAAAACTTTCCCATATTCTTTAAAATCAAAGGGTTTTCCTCCTCCATGAATTTTTTCATGTATCTGTAGGGGTGTATCATGGCAAAAAGATTGAATACTGTCATGCAATCCACAGGATTTATCTTTTGTTTGAGTTCTTGTAAACTGAATAAGGTGAATGCTCTGAGGGGGTTTTCCACATTCATTATTTTCATGCAGTGTCTTATTGTCATCAATCTTTTGATGACTGTTTACAGCAGAATTAAGATACCATTTTTTAGCATGTGGTACATGTTTATGACAATGGCTTATTATGGGTATAAATGGGGATGAAAATAGGCTGGAATTCAGACCACTCTTCACCCCAGGTTCATCACTTTTGCAGACTCTCTCATGAATAATCGCTTTCCTTTGAGTGAAAGCCACTTCCTGCAAAAATATCTCTTGTTTCTCTTGTTGCTCCTCCAACTGATCTTTATAGTCACCAACTTCTTCACATGAAGGTAACCAAGGATCATCCCTTGTAAAACATTCTATCTTCACTCCATTAGCTGGTTCTTCATCAAAAATGTTCTGCTTTGAAGTTGAATCTTCTTTTCCAACTGCAGCTGCCAAGTCTGAAAGAAAGCAAAACAAAGACATCTTAGCCAAAAAATATTAGAGCTGGAAAAATGGAATAAAGCTAACAAGAAAGTATGAAAAATGCATGTGGATTTGTTTCCCAAATACTGACCAATAACCTAGGTTGAAAAAGCAAAAGGGTGAGATAAACCATTAAGTACAGAACTACCACAGCCCAATATTACAATAGAGCATTAAAATGCAACTATCATAATATTGGTTTAATCTCAGTCTGAATAAAGAAGACTTTGGATGTCAAATACCTGCATATTCCAAAATAAGATAATCTACATAGAACCTACAGAATTGTAATCCAATTTTGCAATATGTAAAGAATCGAGGGTCTTTTCCACTCTTTAGTGATATAGTTATTCACTAAGAGATTAGTGTCTACATATCTAGGAATTACTGAAGGCATAAAACTTGTTAAATACTCTACTCTGTGTCAGTGAGACATGAGAAAACTACTTTTGTGAACAAAAGAAAAGGAATGGGGCATTATTATCCCAGTTCCCTAATACAGCCCCATGAATTTCTGTGATTCCAACTGACAGAGACTAGAGTTGCTCCTAGTAGCCTGGGTGGCTACCAGGTCAAGCAATAGAGAGTATATATGGAAAAAGTGGTCATATATACAGTCCACCAAAAGGTATGAAATGAAGAAAAATGTAGCATCTTCTATGGGGATTTTTTTCAAACAAACCTCCTATACCTGCAGTGATCCCTATGTGCCTGGTTCTCACTTGAACACATGTATTGGAAAATTCTTTTCATATTCTTTCCCTTGCTCCAACTAGGAGATTGTATCTGTTTTGAAAAGCTGATGAGGAAGATACAGGACTTTGAGTGTTCGAAGCTGAGGACAAAAGAAAATTACTGCAGAATCTGGTCCCAGCCTTTGTTCTTTAGGAACATGAAAACTGAAAATCTCAAGCCTAAGAAGCTGCACTATTTCTACCTTACAAATTAAAATTAATCTTCACTGGGAAATAAAGAGCACAAACACAATCTATATGCAGCCAATATCACTGTGGCTGCTGAATCACACAGTTCTTAATCAGTGAGAATGTGAAATCATTTCAGTACATGGATCTTCATTAAAGAGGAGTATATTCTTACCCCAAGAGACTAGGTCTCTGTGGCTCTCCAGGATAATATCTCTGTCCAGGCTCCTCTGAGCAGGGTTCCAAGTGCCCTGTTCCTCCTGTGTGAAGTCCACAGTCACAATTTTGAAGTTCACTCCTTCCTAAAAAAATACACACATTCCTGCTCAGCTGAGCACCATTTCCTTCCAAAGTTCATGGAGGAAGAAAAGTCTGACAGATGGAAAATCTGGTGACCTGGGAGTTGTTCTGAGATTGTCAGTGCCCAAAAGATTCCAGTCAAGATGTACAGGTGCCTTCTGGGTGAACTCTTTGGGTTTTGGATGCTGGACCTGTTTTTACAACTCCAAAGAGGAACACGAGATAAGAACTGACATAAACTATTTTATCCCTGTCTGCCTTAAAGAAAGATGCTTATTCTGATTTCTATAATAGTGATCATAGAATTCTCACTTAGGACTTCCCTCCAAATTCCCAAGAAACTAATGAAACAGGTGGTTACTTTTTTCCTGTCAAAGGCCAGACAGTAAATATTTTACACTTTGCCAGCCACAGTCTCTATCACACTACTCAACTCTGCTGCAATAGCAAGAAATTAGCCACAGAAAATATATAAACAAATGGGTGTGGCCATATTACAACAGATCTTTATTTACAAAAACAGCCACAGGCTGTACTTTGCTAATGCATGAGATAGAAAATGAAATATGGACCTCAATGAAAAGCAGTATGAATAGGTGAAAAGCACTGTATGTAGACAATAAAAAGACTTGGTCTTCTCACCTATAAAGAGCATATATCTGGATTTAAAAATATATCTAATCTGACAACCTGCCTTTTTTTTTTTGAGACAGGACCTCACTCTGTTGCCCAGGCTGGAGTGCAGTGGCACAACCATGGCTCACTGCAGCCTCTACCTTCTGGGCTCAAGTGATCCTCCCACTTGGTCTTCTGAATAGCTGTGACTATACATGTGCACCATCATGCCTGGCTAATTTTTAAAATTTTTGTAGAGATAGACCCTCATTATATTGCTTAGGCTGGTCTCACACTCCTGTGTTCAAGTGATCCTCCCGTCTCAGACTCCTACAGTGCTGGAATTACAGGCATGAACTACCACACCTGACCCAATCTGTCTTTTAATGGTGACTTTATTCCATTTCTATTTACTAGGCCTAATAATACCTAACTCATTGGGTTGAATGAATAATTATGAAAATCTATGAAAAGCCACTAGCAGAGTTTACTGATCAAACAACAAAGGCTAGTAATTACAGGTTGAGTATCCCATAACCAAAATACTTAGGACTGGAAGCATTTTGGATCTCAGATTTTGAAATATTTGCACTTACATGATGAGATTCCTTGAAGATGAAATCCAAGTCTAAACACAAATTCATTTATGTTTCATATACACCTTAAACATATAGCCTAAAGGTAATTTTATGCAATATTTTAAATAAATTTTTGTATATGAAACAAAGTCTTGACTGTGACCAGTCACAGGAGGTCAGGTATAGAATTTTCCACTTGTGGCATCATGCCATGGCTCCAAAACGTTCAAATTTTGGACAATTTCAGATTTTTGGATTAGGAGTGCTTAGCCTGTACTCCTATGATTAGTAAGTCTCAGAGTCCTGAAAGATTAACTGAGAGCCAAAGCAACTTTTATTCTGAACGCTCAGTCTTCAAATAACAGTTCTGTTTCTGTCCATATCCAGCTGCATGGTAGAGCCTTTTAGGACATATTCACTGTTATTACTGCCATATAAACAGGGTCTCTTGGGCTGTCTCCTCTGAGCAGGAAAGGGCCTGTTCTTAAGATAACCGGGCAAGAATTTTAATCCAAAAAAGAAGTGCTAAAGGTGACCTGTCCTTACCCAGGAGCAGCAAAGGCCCGGGGAAGTCAAATGCCTCTTGCCACTAAAGGCTCTTTAAATAGACCAGGCATTCTTGAACTGCAGTTCATGAATAAGATACAGGGTCTTGAATCCCATAAAAACACATGCAAAACACTGCTGTACATGCCTCTAAGTTTAAGCCTAAAAATTTCACTGAAACCTCAAATATTTTCATGATTAGCCCAATGTGAAATTCAGAAAAATAACTTGCCAAACTGCTACCTGAATTTAAACATTAATATTTAAGGGGAGAGAGATCCAAGATGGCTGATTAGCAGCAGCTCAGGATTGTAGCTCCCAGTGAAAGTGCAGAGAGCAAGTGGACGCCGCAACTTCAGATGAATTTTTGTTGCCCACAGACTGGGAGATTCCCGGCAGAGGAGCCACATGGGTCACCAGGGCGACTCTTTTGGCTGGCACGGCTGTTTTGCTGGCACCCCGGCGTGGCGCTTCTCAATGCAGAGTGTACGGGACTGGGTGCCCTTTTAGTCGGGCTCGGCTGGTCCCATTCCCACAAGGAAAACAGCAATTGAAAGCGCTGAGGACTGAGAGTTTCACAGCAAGCACAGCCTAATCCAGGAAGACCTAGCTCTGTGGGGAAGGGGCGTCCACTGAAGGAAAACTAAGAAACAGAAAAAACTTCATCACCAACAAGCCAGACATCCACTCAGAGACCCAATCTGAAAGTTGGCAATTACAAAGACGACAGGTGGATAAATCCACAAAAATGGGAAGA
>CAUYQU010001428.1:0-21744 GCA_963574635.1 Cheracebus regulus
TACACCATGGAATATTATGCAGCCATCAAAAACGATGAGTTTGTGTCCTTTGTAGGGACATGGATGAACCTGGAAACCATCATTCTCAGCAAACTGACACAAGAACACAAAATCAAACACCACATGTTCTCACTCATAGGCGAGTGTTGAACAATGATGGACACAGGGAGGGGAGCACTATACGCTGGGGTCTGTTGGGGGGAAATAGGGGAGGGACAGTGGGGGGTGGGGAGTTGGGGGGAGATAGCATGGGGAGAAATGCCAGATATAGGTGAAAGGGAGGAAGGCAACAAATCATACTGCCACATGTGTACCTATGCAACAATATTGCATGTTCTTCACATGTACCCCAACACCTATAATGGAATAAAGAATAAAAATTAAAAAAAAAGAAGCAGAAAAGAAAGAAGGATGGATAGATAGACAGATGACTGATTGATTGACTAACTGATAGATAAACAGATTGAACAACTGAACTAAGGGGCCATATTAGCAGCAAGTACATCTCTGTGGAAGCACCTAATGAAAGCACCTTTAAGATGTGAAGTTTAAAAGGCTGCCTGAATCTTCCCACCTCACAAACACTTCTACTAATATAGCTAAGGCATGAAGATACAATTCATTCAGTAATGAGTATTAGCAAAGGAGATAGAACAGCATTGATACAAGATTACTGTAAGGAAAAAAAACTGGAGAAAGATCAGTAAAACTTACCAACAGACAAAGATTACAAGCATTTCTTCAATAAGAGTATTAAAAGTTTAACTAAAAACTTAGTCATTAGTTTTATAAAATAAATGAAGCAATTGCCTTTAAAACGAAGATCATGAAGAAGAAATAGGAAGTCAACAGGAAGCGCTCAAATATAACCTGTCAGAGCTCAAGAAATAAATAGAGTGAAATAGCAGAAATAATAAAAAATCTGCAGAAAATAGAATAAGGAACATAAAGGCTAATAAAAAAGGAGAACAAAATTTAATGAAAATAAAAGACTTGAATGAAAGAATGAAAGACTAGATGACAGATATAGAAGACAGGCAAAGTAGATACAACAAATGTATTTGGAGTACGTTACAGACTGAACATTTATTTCTCTCCAAAATTCCTATGTTAAATCCTAACTTCCAAGTGATGTTATTAGAAGATGCGGCCTTTGGGAGGTGATTAGGTCACGTGGGCAGAGGCTTTATGAATGGAACTACTGCCCTCATAAAAGGGAACCTGAAAGTTTCCTTGCTCCTTCCATTATGAGAGGATATAGTGAAAAGACAGAATCTATGAACCAGGAAGCAGGCCTTCACCAGACACAGAATCTGCCAGTGTCTTGATCCTCCAAAACTATAAGAAATAAATTTCTCAGCCTCCAAAACTGTAAGAAATAAATTTCTGTTGTTCAAAAGCCACTTAATTTATGATAATTTATCATAGCAGCTCAAATAGACTAAGACAGAGCACTTAAAAAAGAAAAACATAGGGACATAAAGACAATTTAAAGATATAAGCTCTCCAAAGTTCTTTGAAATAAAAGCATACTATACATATTGAAAGGTACACTGGAGGCAAGGAAAAACTAACCCAGTATAGACAACCCAGACAGCTATTGAACTTTAAATGATAAAGAAAGACTATCTAAGACAGCCCAGCAAAAAGAGCAAATTATTTACAAGGATGAAAATCAAATTTATCTACAGTTGCATTTAACACTATAAAACATGTATTAACAGCACCATCTACAAAGTCCTCAGGAAAAGAAAGTTTGAGTCAAGTTGTCCTTTAGGAATAAAGGCAACAAACAGCTTTTACATACAAAAATGACTTAATCTTTCTTGACAATAGTAGGTGGTCTTCAGCCAAATAAATATGACTGAGGAAATGATTAAAAAAAAAAAGACTTTAGGGTTGAGGTGACCAAAAAAGAATGAGAATATTATGTGCTCTGACAAGAAGAATTGGTACAATTAAAAACACTGGGAAGAAGGGGAAACGAAATCAGGCAGTTGGAGCAGTCTGTTGATTATTTTACTAAAATTCCTGGAAATCAAGTAATAGCATTAAAGTAAACCAAAAAAAATTGATAGAAGTACAAACTTATTTTACAAAATGTTAACAACCAAGACCATTTTATTGGCTATTACTGGGTGATACAGAAAGAAAGAAGATGAAGGTATTTTTATTTATCACTGTGCTTCATAGAAAATTGATATAATAAAAGAGATCCAAGAGTATAATATAAAAGCAAAATTATAAAGATAGCCAATAGAATAAATATGTAATCTTCATAAACATCAGAAGCATATTTAAAGGGAATTACACAGACAATATAATGAAAGACTACTAAAGAATATAAAGCAAATGTGAAAGCAAAAAATGTAATGTATGGCCACACGCAAAACAAATATATCAACTATATCAATATCAACAGATTAAATTGACATGTTAAAATCAAAGATACTTAGATTGAATGAGAAAGTAAAACCAAACTCAATACTGTGTAAAAGAATACCTAGAACAAACTGATTCACAATAATTAATATTAAAATGTAGACAAAGATATACTGGCAAAATGGAAAAGAATCTAAGTGGATGGTCTTGACCTTCATATTAGACAAGGAAGAATTTAGGCACAAAATGATGCAAAAAACAAAACTGTATAACTCAAGAGGAATTAATTCACAAAAAAATTAATTGTTATGAATAACTATAACATAGCAAAATATTCACAAACCAGAAGTTACAGGAAATAAAAGACAGAAACACACCAGTGATAGGAGTATAATTCTCTTCTCTGAAGCTATGAGAACAGAGTAGCATCATTAACAAGTTACAGATGTTTGATATACCAAAAATACTTTATATTAGAAATAGAAAACACCTATCTTCTTCCCAACAATCCATATTTGTGAATATATGGAATATTTATTAAAACTGATAACACATGAAGCCATAAAAAATTTCAGAAACAGGCAAATTCTAGAAATAACAGAGAAAATACACTGTTAACATAATACACTAAATACAGAAATTGATGAAACTGGAGAAAAATAAAATTTCCTCATACAGAAATTTTTTTAAAAACCCTCTAAAACAATTTCCTCTTCAAAGAGTTATACAAACTGATATATGTGAATATATAATATTAATAGAAACATCATACCTGAACTCATGAGCTGTAGCTAAATCCTTGCTCAAAGGAAAACTCACAGCATTTAATTTTTATTTAAAGAATTTAAAAGAATAATGAAAAGAAGGAATTGAGCTTCTGAATCAAATTTATAGAGAAGAACAAAAAGAATCAATGAAAAAGGAGAAAACGGTAGTATTTATGGAGTTATGAAAAAGTAGTAGAATAAATACATTTTTTAAATTATTTTTAAGAAAACATTTAATGTATGAAGCAGAGCTAACCTATTCAAGGGAATATGAACAAACTACAAAAATGAAAATAAGAAGTTTAAAAGCCACAAAAAAAGAAAAATGGAAGAACCAAAGGAGACCATTTTATTCAACTCTATACCAAAATAGTTAATCTGTATGAGATATGTAATTTTCTAGTAATATATAATTCACCAAAACTGATCCCAGGAGATATAAAAAAAATTAAATAATCTGATTTCAACAAATTAATTACAGAAATGTGCCAATTATGAATACTCCAAAATCTCTAGGCCTTGGAAGTTTTCTAGGAAAATTCTATCACATTTTTGAAGAACAGTGAGTTCCAGTGTTTACAATAGCCCTGTGTTAGAAAAAATAAGAAAACCTCTGCTTCCCTTTACAAAAAAGAGTAACACTAATATCAAAACTTTATAAAGATTGCACAAAACAAAAATACCTGGCAAATCTTAGGTATGAATATCAATGAAACACTCCCAGAAGCACTTAAACAAATAATTCATTATATGAAATGTGACTTATTCCAGGGAAAGCAAGAATGGTCAAATATTGTAAAAACATTAAAATAACTTATAATCATACATCTAGAAATACATAGCACATGATACTTTAGATAGATAAAAATGGTCTTTGACCAAAAAAAAAAAATTACTTTATTAAAAACAAAAAATACCTAAAAAAGAAAGGACTACAATTGAACCTTGAACAACATGGGTGTGAACTCTAAAAATCCACTTATTTGTTTGGAGACTTGCTGTGCAGACTAGACATACAGAAAAAATTAAGAAAAACGTGTCATTAATACATGAAATATATGTGTTGACTGGCTATTTAGATTATCAGTAAGGCTTCCAGCCAACAGTAGACTATTAGTAGTTAAGCTTTTGGTGAGTCAAAGTTATATGCAGATTTTCTACTACACTGGGGTTCAATGCCCCTAACCCTCCAACCTCACTGTTCAAGGGTCAACTGTAAATGTGGATTCATGATAATAAAGGGCTAAGTGTAACAAGAGACTCAACAATAAAATTACTTTAAAAACAACTATGTTTCTTTTTCTTTCTCAAGTAATAATCGGAAGTTGGTATTCCAGAGTAGTGGTCTGTTCCACAAAGTGATTCTGAGATCCAGGTTCGTTCCATCTTGTGGTTTGCCATCCCTGTGGGCCTTGTTGTCCTCTACATAGCTGAGGCTGGGTTGCCAGCACTTCTGGTTTTCTTCCAGCAAGAAGGGAAAAGAAAGGATGTGGAAGAAATGACATGTATCACTTTCACTTCCGTTACAACGGCAAGAACATGGGCACACATGAATCACAAGGTCATGCTTAAATGCAAGCTGGGCTGAGAAATACATGTCTTAAGGAGGCATTCACATGTCTAGCTACAACTCTAGGACTGTACAGATGGATACTTCATTAACATAGTAAAATATGTCTAACTCAGACCAAAAACCATCATCATGCTTTATGACAGAATGTTAGAATCCCAGAAGTCAGAAACAAGAAAAAAATGATCACTGACAATATTTAAAGCTGGTCCCTAGGTAAAATCCAAAGCAATTAGACAAGTCACAACCAAATTAGATCTATGCAAATTTGGAAAGAAGAAAACAAAGGGATTATTTACTATAGAAGCTATGATTATATACCTGGAAAATAGAAGATAATTAACTGATAAACAACTACAAGCAATAAAGGATGAGTAAAATAGTAGAATTCAAAACCAACATATAGAACTCACTAACAATAGTGATGAAAAAGATAGAATACCAAGAGTTAAAGTTGATGAGAAATGTGCAAGATCTGTATGATTTAAAGCACCATTAGAGGAAACAAAAGGAATTATACAACTGAAAAAGTAATATCATTATTTTGAGAATAAATTTCAACATCATAAAAACAACAATTTGCTTTAATTTAAAACTGTAATGCAATCCTATTTTTAAAATACCAGCTGTTTGAATAAAACAAGTCAATCTAGAAGTTTATAAAGAAAAAAGAAAATAAGAACATTCAGAAAAACTTTTAAATGGGAAAACAGCTTAGCAATTTTAGTTATTAAAGGTAGTATAGAAATTCTAGAAGTTAAAACATATAGTCCCTAAGTACTAGCACATAAATAAACAGACTGTTCAATGAGATTGAATAGAAAATCCAAAACTATCACACAATATAGAGAAGAAGTGTATAATAAAGGCAGTATCTTACATCAGTGGGAAAAAGATTGTCCATTCAATAATTAAGTCATATAAAGAAAAAATAATCTTCTTACTACAAGCCAATTCCAGATAAATCAGAGATTTAATACTAAAGACAATATAAAAATACAAAAAATTCCAGGAGATTTCCTTTGCAATTGTGGAATGGGGAAGCCATTTCTAATTATGACTAAAAATCCATAAGCCACAAAGAGAAACGAACATATTAAACTAGAGAAATTCAACCAATTCTTCAGAAAATCACAACAACAACAACAAAAAGATGATACCCAGAGTCAAATGCAAATGATGTAATCATGAAACATTTTTTACTTTATATCACAGGAAAAGCTACAATTTATTAAAAGCCTATAGAAATAAATAATAGCTCGCTTCAGCAGCACATACACTAGAAATAAATAATAAAAAGATTAACAATCAAATATTTGAATGTTGAAAAAAAGGAAAAGATATGAATTGTTCATAGAAAGAGAAACATTAAATATATGAAAATATATTTCACTTCACTCATAATAAGAAAAACACAGGTTAAAAATTTACTAATGTATTATTTTGTATTTACCACACTGGCAAAATACCAAAGGCTGATAACATGCTCTATTGATAGGGGTGAGGAAAAACGTACAATCTCATATAAGCCTGGCAAGAGCATAAATAAGCATGATCCCTACATGAGGGCAATTTGACAATGTCAATCAACATTCAAATACCTATACTCTAACCTAGCAATTCCAATACTGGAAAATTCTCCTACTGTATAAAATTATGCATATATAATATTCTTTGTAGTATTGTTTACAATATAAAAAGACTGGAAACTAGTCAAATATATGTGAATAAGGGAATTGTGAAATATGCATATATTATGACACTTCAGTGCAAGGAAATGATATGCAGCTATAAAAAAATAAGAAAAGTTCCTATGTATGTATATAGAAATAACTCTATATTATGTTAAGCAAGAAAAAAAAATCAAGAGGCAAAATATTTATAAGATGTGCTATCTTTTGTAAAATGTAGGAGAATAAGAATCTATGTTTATTTTAGGTTTGTATATACATAAAAAATCTCTGAAAGGACACATAAAAACCTAGTAACAGTAGTTTTCATGGGGAAGGAAGAGGGAGTAAAAGGAGCTGGGAGGATGGGGAGGTAGGAAGGAAATTTCTTACTATATACTCATTTACTGTTTCAGATTTTTGAACCATATGAATAGATTACCTATGCAAAACATGCAATCCACTTAAGGCTGAAATTTAATTTTAATTTACTGCTCTTGTTCTAAAGAATTTGAGAAGATGTAAGACATTTTAAGCCAAATTTAGCCTTTAAGATGTACTTGAACACAGTCATCACACATTAAACAAGCAACTGAACATCATGTGGCCATTGTTCTCCGGAGCTCATAAAACTACCATAAAATTGTTTTTATGTTGGCATTAGATTACCTCCTTTTTTAAGCCGGAATCACAGTAGTGTGGGATTTTCTTTCTGAAAGCATCAAGTTTTAATACACATAGATTCAGTGGTGGAAAAATGGGTATTTTTACTGTTCAAAAGGTAGGTGATAATCCTATCTCCCTAATAATCACTCTTTAGCAAAGACTAATTGGGAAGAAAGCCAGGAATACGAATGCAGAATAGAGAGGAAAAAAGTTCTCTCAGCAGAGAAAACAGTGGGGTTTGATAGCTTTTCAATGATTTTATTCATCAAAATAGAATCATCTTGTCACAACATTAATTTTCTACAATTTACTTTCATAAAGCACAGAACACAGGCTTTCTCCATAAATTATTATTTTCCAACTTTCATCCCATCTCTTGCTCTACAGTGGCAAGACTGGGTAAGGAGTGCGGAGGGGTGGGGGGGTGGGAGTGGGGAGGAGATGACAGATAAAAGAGCAAAAGAGAGATTTTCAGAGTGAAGAAGGCCGTTTTACAAAATAAAAACAGAAACAAAACCTTGCTCTCCTCACATAGCCACAAGTTTCATGCAATGTGCATAGAATTTTATTTCAAAATATCTTAAGGCTTTTTCTTAAAACAATGAAGCAGAAATATGTATCTACTTTTGGTGAGTTAGGGAAAATTCACCAGAATTTTATTTGAGAGACAGAATCATAGATTTAATTTTTCTAACCAATAAAAATGTCTTAATAGTGAGCTTTCAAAATTTGATGGAAGGCCAGGTGTGGTGACTCATGCCTGTAATCTCAGCACTTTGGGAGGCCAAGGCAGGTGGATCACTTGAGATCAAGAGTTAGAGATCAGCCTGGCCAACATGGTGAAACCCTGTCTCTGCTAAAAGTACAAAAATTAGCCTGGTGTGGTGGCATGCACCTGTAATTCCAGCATTCCAGCTATTCAAGAGGCTGAGTTGGGAGAATCTCATGAACCTGGGAGGCAGAGGTTATAGTGAGCCAAGGTCGCACCACTGAACTCCAGCCTCGGTGACAGAGAACTCAGTCTCAAAAAAAAAAAGATTTGGGATTTGATGGAGACTTTGAGTAAAAGGCCAATAGATCAATATTTAAGTATGCATCACTTGAAAATACCAAACACCACCCAGCTTCCCATACCCTTACCATTTCAACTACAGTAATTACTTGCTTGAAGGTTATTTAATAACATTCTGTATTATACAGATCATAGATAAGAATTCAGAAGTAAGCAAATAATAAAAGTATCCAAGTAGACAAAAGGAAAAAAAAATACCAACGAGTTAAGCACTTCATTTATAAGAGAGATCTTATTCAAAGTCTATTTATTTCTGCTTAAGTTAAAAATTCTAGGCTTTACCAACTTACAACAAACTGAAAAATTACATTAGAAAAATAAGTACTTCTGTTTGGATACAGGTACAGCAGAAAAGACAGACACTGAAAACAATTATGAAAACATAAAAACCACTAAAAAATCAGAGTATACAAAAACACTAGAAAGACAGCCTGAATCCATTTAATACAAGGATAAATAGTCCTTAATACCTTAACTGTTTAGTAGAAATCACCATCTTACAACTTACTTATATTGTGTATAACATCACTCTACATTTTCAAGAAAGGATTTAATTATGTTTAGATTTTTTTTATTTCAGAAGCATGTAATATAATAAAGAGAATTCAAAAAAATCATTAAATTTAAGAGTTTTTAAGCTAAAACATTTACAACATAGAATTCCTGAACTAGATTTCACATGCTCTGCCTTTGCCCACGTGTAGAGATAGTCACATCCGAGGATCTGACTGGACCTTTGTAGAAATACAGAGCGACTTAAGCCAAGAAACTACTTTGCATTATCTTGATGAGTGTCAGAGAAAAGAAAGTCATTGAATTGGTTGAAGCCAAGGAGTGACAATTAGGAAGCATTGGAGATTCATTTAAGTAGGGTAGCAACAGTAAACTGAGACCCTACAATGCTAGCACATGTAACAAGAGTCAATGAAGGTTTTAGGCAAAATTATGTGTGGGGGTTGCAAAGTGTTTAAGAAAAATTAATTAGTCAACATTGTACAATTCAGACAACAAAAGCAGAGAGATTCTAAAAAGTAGAAAAATCTCTTTTGCTCTGTGGCAATAAGCTAAGAGCACAAATATTTGACTATGAATAATTTATTGAAGAAGTCTCCAAATTCAGATTCCTGACCAAAAGAACAAATGAATAGAAGAGAATGCTGTATTCATCTTCAGCCCACAACTTTATCTATTTCAGGTCTACAGACCAGTTTCTTGAACTCCCCTGGGAATATAGACATAAACTAGAAGATATGGCTGCTTTAATGTCTCCCTCTAATGTCATCAACTATGTGCTAATAGCTCATACATTTAAGAAAGACATTCATAACTCATTTCAAATGGTGCAATTGTTCAATAAATTGTTTGAAACTTTTAAAAATCTTCACTGTTCCATAAAAATAAAAGCCTTTTCAGAATAATTGAAATCAGCAATGCAAAACAAATGTATTTCCTTGATAAATTTAGTTTTAAGTGAGCTTTAATTTATATGCTAAATTTTTTAATTTAGTTCAAGTTTTGGCAGAGACATGTTTATTTTAATTGTTGGACTTCAAAATTCTAGCTTAGGAATAAACATCTGCTCCTTTCCAATTTTCTTCATAAAATGAGTAAATTTCTATAAGTTGTAAATGAAGGCTGTAGACGCACTATATTGCTTTTGGAAAGATTACAAAATTGCAGCAGACACTTTATGTGAATTCCGTATGAGAGATTTTACAGTATGGTGTGCACTACTCTATCATCTTAACTAAGGTTCTTAGATCTATTTATATTTAAGCTATGTATTGATAGAAAGAACATACTATATAAGCACCCAAATGTTGTACCTAAATAGCCTTCCTTGGAGCACTTGTTGAATGCCCTCATAAATTTTGAACTCTTCTCCTTACTTTATAGAGATTCACAAAACAAATGGATTCTTTCTGCAAGACCAAAATTTCTCAATGAAAAAGCATAAACACAGTTTTAGCCCATCCATATTGCAGGCCTTGTTAACAATTTGAGAAATGCTACTAATAATAGACAATGTGCATTTCTCCAGCTATAGCCTTGGAGGAAATCATCAAAACTTTCAGAAATTAAAATTATAGCTATGGCAGAATCATGGGGTGTGAAAAATTTTTTTAAATAAATTTTAAAATAGGCCAAGCGTGGTGGCTGATGGCTGTAATCTCAGCACTTTGGGAGGCCAAGGCAGGCAGATCACGAGGTCAGGAGTTTGAGACCCACCTGGCTAACACAGTAAAACACTGTCTCTACTAAAAATACAAAAATTAGTCAGGCATGGTGACACATGCCCATAATCCCAGCTACTTGGGAGGCTGAGGCAGGGGAATCACTTGAATCGGAGGCAGAGGTCGAAGTGAGCTGAGATCGTGCCATTGCACTCCAGCCTGGGCAACAGAGCGAGACTCTGTCTCAAAATAAACAAATAAATAAATAAAACAATGGCTGTTGAGACGTTGTAAAAAGTTACATCCACCTTTTGCAAAAACCGAATACAGAGAAAATCCAGTTCTTATTATTAAAGTGTTTTCTTCCTTCAACAATAATGGCAACATTCATGAGGGTACTGCTAAGCAAGCTTGTAGCCATTAGAACCAGCCGGTTGTAGACTCTGGGTAACAATGACCAATGGCCATTCAAATGATTGAAAGTAGCAATGAACTAGGACTAAGCTGATATAAAGATATAAAGCTCATATAGCATCCATATCCCCTAAAACTCTGCAAAAAAAAAATGCTATGGGGAATTTTAGGTAGTTTTTCCTTCATTCTATCTTTTAAAGTAAGTGTTACTCAATTGCCATATAAAGGTCTCTAGCTATGCTAATGTGCATGAATTCATGAAGCACATAGAATTCCATGAATTGTGTGATTCTATGGAGTGGCAAGTCTGCTTTATAAAGTATCAGGGTTATAATAATAGATGTCGAAGGACCAAGAAATACAGACTTTAGTGAACCCAGTCAATTTTCAAGATGCTAATAGCCATTCAGGAGCCTAAATAAAGGTCTCTGTCCAACTGTTTCCATTGCTAAAGATCAACTGTATACTGTAAGCCCAATGACAGTAGAAAATACCAGAATTCTGAGAAAAACTCTGGAGAATATCCTATATGTCAGTGATTCTCAAACTTTAAGGTAAATAAGAATCACCTGGAAAGATTCCTAAAACAGTTTTTGGGCCCATCTAATGAAATTTTAATTCAATAGGTTAGGTGGGGCTCATAAATTTACAGTTCTAATAAGCTCACAAGTGGTTCCTACATGGCTGCTCAGAGGAATACTCTTTGAGAATCACTGCCTAACCACTACTGAATCAGAATCTGCATTTTACAATATTTCCAGGTGATTTGCATGCACACTGTTAAAAATTGAGAAGTATTACTCTAGGAAATAAGTAAATAGTTGTTTTGCTTTTTTCCATCTTATGCTATTATATTGGAATAGGGAGATGGGGAAAAGGGAAGGCAGCTTCAAAAGAAACCAAAACTAAGTGCTTAAATTACATTCTTTTTTGAGAAGTAAATCTATTTGGCCACCTTGCCCCCCTTTCTCAATAAATGATTCATTTTCTCCTTTCTTTACCTACCTCTCCATCCTTACTATATCTTACCCAGGGCTCACATTACCTAGAGTTCCATTTGGACTTCAGGTCTGTATGTCACAGATTTCCTGGGAAAATCTAGATGCATGTAATTGTTCCCTCTTCAATAAAAGTGATTTTGATTCAAATGAAGAATTAAGTTTGGATTTTGTATGTTCATAAGAGCTTTTATGTCAAGAAATTAAGAAGAAATTCAGAAAATCCTTTAGCACATTGACTTGGGATTTAGAAACATGTTCACACAGGGACATTCCAGAGTCACTCCAGATCTTAGTGACAGGGGAAGAAAGGACAGCCTCTTCACTGATTGTGCTGTATGTAATCTTATATACAGATAATTACTTGAATTAGACCAAGTGTGCCCCCAATTGAGCCACACAGAAGACTATGCTATCACTACATGTAATGAATCATCACAGAGAAGATAAAATGCAAGACATGAATATATCAAGCCTTTGGCAATAGGAAATATCTGAGTTCACATGACTAACAATCCTTCCTACTTGCTGATTCACACTACTGTAGGTCGCTTTTTGCTCCAGCAGCGAAAAGCTCCTCTGCTAATAAGCTACAGAGACAAAAGAGCCCCAAGGCCAACCACAAACTGCAGAAATGTCCTTTGAAGTAGCAAATGTCCCTCATTCCACCACAATAACCCACCTCCCTTTGCTTTAGCTACTTCAATCTGCCACAGAGACCTCACCTCACCAATTATTTCCGTACTCAATGAGCCTGTTACTAAATCTAAAACTTGACAGATCCATGAGTAGATTTCAGGTTGGTTAAGGAACAAAGACAGAGGGCATAAGAAAACATGGAGCTTCATCTCATTTTGTCTGACAAATTTCGTATACTGGAGCAGAGCACTGGACAGTGAGCACAGAATCAAGGTTCTAATGCCAATTCTTCTACTAGGTACCCTGAAGCAATTCACTTGGCCTCCTTCATTCTATTCCTTTCAAAATCAAGCTATTATCTCATTAAGATGCCTCAGTATCTAGGAATCTGTAATTATGTGGGCTATCCATGCTGCTGGAAGGCCAAAGAAACAGCCAGTCAGCAGCAAATAGAACAACAATCTTGGATGAGATCAGGAGCTGTCATTTCAGTAGCTCCACACAAACCATCCTCATCCTAGGTTAGGTCTTAATGCCTGGGGCTGCCCAGGAACTGGGACACTGAATAAGGTTTGTTCATGTGAGCATCTTTCCTTACTTATTCAACTAAAAGTCTATCAGGAAGACTACCCAGACACTAACATAAGGATTCCCTTCCACATCAGGATCAGGAATTAAAATATGACCCAGAGAATGAAAGCTGCTTCCAAAAAGTCTGCAACTGCATGAAAGTAAAGGCCTCACCCACCCTCATTCACACCCCATCCTGCACATGTTTCTTAAAGGCAAATCAAATGCTCCCTCTTTTTTTTTGAGATGGAGTTCCACTCTTGTTGTCCAGTCTAGAGTGCAATGGCACAATCTTGGCTCACTGCAACCTCCACCTCCTGGGTTCAAGCGATTCTCCTGCCTCAGCCTCCCAAGTAGCTGCACCACCACGCTTGGCTAATTTTGTATTTTTAGTAAAGACAGGGTTTCTCCACGTTGGTCAGGCTTTTCTTGAACTCCCGACCCCAGGTGATCTGTCTGCCTCAGCCTCCCAAAGTGCTAGGATTATAGGCGTGAGCCATCACACCTGGCCCAGACGCTCTCTTTTTTAAGAGACGTGGGCAAGTTTGTGGGTAAATATCAGGAGAGTACCGCATAGGGCCTAACTCTTGGTAGACCACAGAGGTTTCATCTCACGAGAACCACCTATATCGACTATGTCTAGTTGAGGTATTTAAAGGAAGATTAAGAGCAGAAAACCACGGAAACATTTTTGTATTTTTATTAATAAAAGACAAATAAACCTTCCAGAACTGGATGTCCGTTACGTGTTTTTCCAGCATCCACGTCCCTTTCTTCTGGTAACAGCCACCGTTTTTATTTGGGAATCACATCTGCCTCTGTCAATCAGTAAACCTAAGTCATCAGTCCCAGGGCCCCTTTTCCTCTCAGAATTGTATGTTTCTGTATGAATCAGTTTGTACAGATAATTAGAATTGATAATTAAACATTGAAATGTCTTAAAAAAGGGAAAAAATCCATAAAATACCTTTTTAAAGTTTTGCTTCAAGGTTGCACTTGTAATATTAATGTAGTTGAAAGCTGCAAGACTTGCAGGAGCCTCTTCTCAGAAAGAAAGACTCAGGCACGAAGTGCAAACACCACACTTTATAGCAGGCAAGATAAAGAAGATTGCCAAAGTATTGGGAGTACTTCATCAGAGTACTTCATCAAAATACTCGGAAGAAATCAGAGGCAGAGAAAAAGGCACATCTTGGGCTATTAAACAGTACACTTTTCTTACTATCAGAATTCTGATTTTTCTTTAACACGCCAAGGCTAAAAAATTACATCTTCACCATCTTCTTTGCATCAAGTCATAGTCTTGTGTCTATGTTTGGTCTAATGATGTATACAAATAAGGGCTTCTAAAAAGGCTCTGTAAAGAGGCCTTTTTAGAAATTAAATGAAGATGTCTAATTAGATCTTGACTTGTTCTGAGAATTTTTATAATGAGGAAAAAAGTCTTATTAACTCAGAACCCCATTTCAGTAAGTGATGAATGCAAAGACTGTCATGAGAAATGAAGAACTGCTTGCAAATATACAAATTAAACAAATAATAAGTAGCTTTCCCAACAATATTAAATTATTTAATCACTCATACCCTACAGGCTATACCACAGTAATTACAATGATGGAAGTCACCAGTTTCTAACCAATGAAAAGACTGATTTTCCACATTTAGGACAGTGTAGAGGACTAGAGGACATTCAGGGTTTAGAAGGAATCTGCGCTTTCACAGCATCTTTTGTGTTCATAAATCTTCGTTTATCCTTGGTGCTCAAAGCCAAACCCAAGGTTGTACTGTAACATATTATAATCTAGGTTTTCAAGAATTTCTGGTGAAAACAAAGATTCACATTAACATTACAAGTGAATAAATGTTTCCACTTCTTTTTTTCATCTTTAGTTGATATGCTGCTTGCTAAATAAGCCAGATTTTTGGAGGAAAACGTATTGCTTCATAACAGGTTCTATTCAACTAAAGCAGACAAAGACTCATGCTAACAACCCCCTTTTTTAACTTCCCAATCCTATATATTAGAATTTTCATGAAAACGTTCACTTCAGCCGGCATAACACCTCGAAAGAAGCAGGCAGTCAATAAATATTTGTTAAGATGATTTGAAGATACAAATATATTAGCTGAACATTATAGAAAGTTAGCCTAAGGGCTCTTCACTAAGAAGAAAATTACAGTGAAGTTTCCTCTTTTTAACCCTGATATGTATTTTTAACATGTGCCTTATTGCCAAGTGAAAGGACACAGCCTTGCTGGCTAAAAATGCACCCTTCCCCACATCACTAACATCCTGTAAATGGTTATAAATCACAATTGGTCCTTGTCATGAGAGAAACTGTGTATGTCAGCTTGAGCTTGTCTGCCTTATAACACAGCTGCAAGGGTAAAATCAAACAGATATCTAAGTGTTTAGGGAAGAAATACTGCCACAGAGAAGCAAAGAATTACTGGGGAGAAAAATCATAAATATATTATACCTTTCTATAACAATAGACTCCAGATCGGAAGTCATGATGAGACTGGTCTACCCAAAGCACTGTAGTGATAGTACCAACATACACATTACTTGGGGCTGGATAGCCTTTCTCTACTAGAAGGACTAATAACCATTTAAAAGCCTTAAAACTCTAATTATTTGGGCAGACTACTGCAGCCTGGAGAGAAATGGAATTCAGGTTGTTGTTTAAGCACCACTGCACTCCAGCCTGGGCAACAAAGAGCGAAATTCCACCTCAAAAAAAAAAAAGAGGAAAGAAAAGAAAAAAGTACAAGTCTTGTATTTCTCTAGTAGTACATTACAGCAATGTTCAGAGTCCACAGAAATTAGAGACAGGGCATAGTTAGGTACTATTAGCTAATACTCACCTTCTGAAAACCCAGGAAGACTCTGGGAGTGCTGTATCATTTCCTTGGGCTTAAAGACATTGCTTAGATCTGCAACTATAAGATGTACAAAATGCGAGCCCTCTAAAACTAATTGCTCAGCTTTCCTGACCCAGCTTCCCTTCCAGGCAAAAAGTAAGAGGCCTTCCAACTCAAAACAATTCCCTACAAATCAAGTTAGAAAAATACTATACATATTCTTTCAAAATAGCTGGGAGTTGGTGGATAGATGGTATAGGTAGAAACTGACTTGAAATTGATAATGGGATCACAATAAAGGATTAGAAATGTTCACTTCAAACTATTACTAGGGTTTCTACAAAATCCCAAGACAGTAATTTTAGCTTTACTAATTAAAATGTGTAGCCCACACACAACTCGACTAGACACCTATAACAGATGTTTTCTTTGAGAAAGAAATTAAAACTACCAAAGGTTTGCCAGCCGAAAGATTTCAAATGCAGTTAGAGGATCATTGGTCTCCGATGATTCAATTTGCAAAGAAAAGTCTCCCACACAACCCACACATTAGATGAAGTGATATATACACCTTCTATTTCAGAACACCTTAAATTTTGGATGAATGGCCTTGAATTGTAGCTTAAATTGCTTCACAGCCAGTAGTTTTCCAGAAAAACAAAACTTCATAGATTTGGATCTTGTAATTTATACACTAAATCCACAGCATAAAGTCAATCTTTCTGGATAATTGAATATACCTATAACTAGTGATGGCAATTGAAATGGATTATACTAAGAGCCCTGACTTCACTATTATTTGTGTTTTGTGAAATAATTTTTATATTGATAAGGGTAGCATATATAAGACTGTGAACCTTTTGTATCTCCCATGCATATAACACACACACACCCCTATGTATACTCTGAGAGGCGGTGTGGAATAATGAAAGTACCCCTGGGTTGAAGTCAGAAACAGCTCTGGTCCCAGCTATTGTTAACTTGCTGAAGAATTTGGGCTAACTGCACAACTGCTTCAGGTTTCCTTTTACGCATTAACTTACATAGCAAACATTACTTGACATTGACCTACAAGAACACAAGTTTGCTCAGCTGTAAGTGAAGGAAAATTAGACCAAGTTTAGAGAATTGCTGTCAGGATTAACTAATGGGTATACTTTACAGCTAAGACACATCAGGTCCATCCCTCTTTCTCCCCTAGTATCAGGTACTGAGTAAGATCTGACACTTTGTCACAATGAGCACTGTGAAAGTAGTTATCACTTTTGTCATTGCTGGGTAAAGTTTTTTCCCCTCCTAGTTAGTAAAGCCAGGATCTTCTTTCTATTACACAGATATATCCTCTGGACCAGCATATGCCTTGGCACATACTAAATACTCAATGGGCTGAGCGCGGTGGCTCATGCCTGTAATCTCAACACTTCAGAAGGCTGAGGTGGGCAGATTACTTGAGGTCAGGAGTTTGAGACCAGCCTGGCCAACATGGCAAAACCCTGTCTCTACAAAACTACAAAAAATTAGCTGGACATGATGGTGCATGCCTGTAATTTCAGCTATTCGGGAGGCTGAGATAAGGAGAGAGTGCTTGAACCAGTGAGGTGGAGGTTGCAGTGAGCTGAGAACACACCACTGCACTCCAGCCTGGGCAACAGAATAAGACTCTTTGTCTCAAAAAAAAAAAAGAAAAAAAACCTTAATGATATTTTTGAATGAATATATATTTTAATCCTTAAACTAAATCTATGTATCAAGTATTACTTTTGTCATTTTACACTTAAGGGGATCAGAATAATTAGATAAATGCTGACTATAAATTCCAGTGACTTGGCCCTTCCAACTCCACAATGGTAAGCTTCTTCTATTTCCCAATATTTTGTTATTATGTTATTCTTCTTAAATAATTACTACTTACATTTATTGGCTAATGGTTAAATAATAACAAGAGATCAAACTATAAAATCAAATTTCAACCTCCCTATCTTTAAGGAAGGTAAAATAGTTGAACTTAAAAAATAGAATAGTTTATAAGAAAACTTTATTCTCACACATACACAGAAACTATCTAAATCAAGTTGTTCCTCAGTGATATGGTTTGGATCTGTGTCCCCACCCAAATCTCATGTTGAATTGTAATCCCCAGTGTTGGGAGAGGGACCTAGTGGGAGGTGATTGGATCATGGGGGTGGATTTCCCCCTTGCTGTCCTTATGATAGTGAGTGAGTTCTCACAAGATCTTGTTGTTTAAAAGTATGTAGGCTGAGCACGGTGGCTCCCGCCTGTAATATAAGTATTTTGGGAGGCCATGGCAGGCAGATCACTTGAGCCAGGAGTTCAAGATCAGCTTGACCAATAGGGCCAAACCTCACGTCTACTAAAAATATAAACATCAGCCTGGCATGGTGGTACATGCCTATAATCCCACCTACTCAGGAGGCTGAGGCATAAGAATCACCTGAACCCAGGAAGCAGAAGTTGCAGTAAGCCAAGATCACATCACTATACTCCAGTCTGGGCTACAGAGTAAGACAGCCTCAAAAAAATAAATAAATAAAAATGTGTAGCAGTTTCCCCTTTGCTCTCTTCCTCCTGTTCTGCCATGTGAAGAAGGTACTTGCTTCTTCTTCACCTTTTTGCCGTGATTGTAGGTTTCCTGAGGGCTCCTCAACCATGCTTCCTATACAGCATGCAGAACTGTGAGTCCATTAAACCTCTTTGCTTCATAAATTACTCAGTCTGAAGTAATTCTTTAGAGCAGTGCAAGAACAAACTAATAATAAAGAAGTTCTCCCAAGTGATTTCCCCAGCTTAAATTTCCATATACTTTTCCCCAAATAAGAAGCTATTTAATATCACAAATAAGAGTGATATTAGAAACATGAGGCAATCATTTTTCTAAAACATTTCTTAAACAAAATCTGGGCCATTTTGCTTTAAGAGCAGCAAGATAATCAAGCCAAGCAACTTCCAGAAGAAAACTGTAGCCCCCTAGCCTGGGAATTAAAAAGACCTGGGTTAAATGCCATAAATGTCCCTTGGCCCCATTGACTCTAGGTTATTATTTTCACACATTCCCAATCATAAATGCTACATAGCCTTCTATACAAAATGCAAGCTTTACTAGACCACAAGTACATGTTAGAGAATGATTGCCTCCTCATTAGCCTTCCTTATAAGACATATTTTCAAACTACCATCTCCTCTCACTCTGCCCTCTCCAAAAGCAGCCTCTCCCTTACCACTTATAAGTCTTCTTTGCTAACGAAAAATTGATATATATTTGGGCACTCAGCAGCTATTACGTTTCATGACATCAAAAGGCTTTCATAAATTCATTGTAATTTAGTAATTTAACAATTCTCTATACACAGAGAAGTGTTGGGACTGAAGTCATAAAGCATTTAGTGACAAAACCAGAAGGTGAACTCATATCAGATACCACATCAAATGATGTTTCTGGCATAGAGAGACTTTAAGAGAGAGAACAAGATGATTCACAAATAACGTATCACTATAGTACACAGAATATCTGTCACTACATCTCAACTTCTCCCCTATCTCAAAAGACAGAGTGGGCTGGGCATAATGGTTTACACCTGTAATCCCACTACTTTGGAAAGCTGAGGTGGGTGGGTCCCTTGAGCTCAGGAGTTCAAGATCAGCCTGAGCAACATGGTAAAACATCATCTCTACAAAATATTTTTTAAAAATTAGCAAGGTATGGGGCACACCCCTATAGTCCCAGTTACTCCAGGGTCTAAGGTGGGAGGATGGCTTGAGCTGGTGAGGCAGAGTTTACAGTGAGCCAAGATCTCACCACTGCCCTCCAGCCTGGGCAACAGAGTGAGATCCTATCTCTAATAATAACAGTAATAAAAAGACAGTGATGTTCTATGCATTCTGAAACTAGGGCAATTTATGACAGGACAGTCACAAATCCTGAAGACACATATCAGCGATTGATTATGTCACAAATACCTAAAAGTAAATTCTTCAAGGTAGTCAAAAAGCTTCATTCTTCCACAAGAGGAACCAGAACCTAGTGTGTTCAAGAGAGGATTTCTACAGGAAAGCAGCCCCTGCTTAGACAGCACCTACAATAAACATGTTTATGAGCAAACAGTTCAGAAAAACATATTGTGAGTCTTAGAAACAACATATGCCTCATTTCATAGAGGTTGCTATGGTGCTAGGCATTTTTTTTTTTTTACTGCATTTTAGAGAAGTAACTGTAAAATGAGGGTCTATAACCAGCACATAACACAATAAACAACAGCATCAACTTCTGTCCCTTTGTTGTAAACAGTTTCCCTATGCTTTAATTGAAAATGTAAATGTTAATGCTTTGTGTGCTTTCTCAAAATAGTTTGGGACAAATTCTATTCCAAGAAAGATCTCTATATTTGTCACCTCTTTCAAAGGTCCAAAGATTATAGAATTTTCTTATTGTGAATCAAGGACTGTTCTCGAGCCCATAGAAAAGGATGAGCTACTTCCTATTTTCCAAGAGCTCTGGAATCCCTGTGCAGTAAGAGAGGAAGTACAACAACAAAGTCCCTGAATGCAACAAGGAAGCACAGAGTGGGAGGTGTGGCATGCAGGGGCAGCAAGGGTGGTCACTATAGGCTTTGACCTGGAGATCAGCTAAGGCCTTTCTGAAGGTCTTGACTAAAAATAAACACAAAAAGCAGTAACATGCTTTGTGTAACTTACCTAATGTTAAGTATGTAACAGATCTTGGGTAATTGTCCAGGTTGTATCTTCAGAGACTCTTAAAACCCTCATTAAAAAACCGAGGTTTGGAAAGCACAGAGTGAGTGGATGCCACACTTACCAACAGATTTTTGCTGCCCACGGATCAGGGCATTCCCAGCGGAGGAGCCACACGGGTTGCCAACGTGACCCTTTTGGTGGGTGCAGCTGTTTTGCCGGCGCCTCGGCCCGGCGGCTCTTGGTGCGGAGTAAACAGGACTGGGTCTCCTTTTGGATGATATTTGCAGCTCTGATAAGGCAGAGCAGTCCATTCAGCTGATTGAAAAGGGACTGAAGAGGGAAGTCAGACAGGAGACCCCTGGGCAGAAAAGCACCACGAATTTCAACGCTGCTGTTTTAGCCAGCATTGTGGGTCGTCACAGTGAAAATTACATAGATTCCAGAGCTGGGAATCAACAAGTTGGATGTCCACTCAGAGACTTAATTTGAAAGTTAGTAATTACAGAGATGACAGGTGGATAAAACCATAAAGATGCCAAGAAGCCACCATAAAATAACTGAGAACACTCAAAATCAGAATGTCTCTCCTTCTACAGAGGACGCTAGTTCCTCATCAGTAACGGAACAAGGCCTGATGGAAAACGAGTGTGAAGAATTAACAGAGTCAGGCTTCAGAAGGTGGCTAATAAGAAACTTCTGTGAGCTAAAAAAAAATGTTCTAACCCAATGCAAAGAAACTAATAACTTTGAAAAAGGGTTTGACGAAATGCTAACGAGAATGGACAATTTAGAGAGGAACATGGAGCTGAAAAACACAATACGAGAAATCCATGAAGTATGCACAAGTCTTAACAGTCGAATTGATCAAGCAGAAGAAAGGATATTAAAGGTCGAAGACCAACTTAATGAAATGAAATGAGAAGATAAGATCAGAGAAAAAAAGATAAAAAGAAATGAGCAAAATCTCCAGGAAATATGGGACTATGTGAAAAGACCTAATTTACACTTAATAGGTATACCTGAAAGTGACGAAGAGAATGAATCCAAGCTGGAAAATATTTTTCAGGATATTATCCAGGAAAATTTTCCTAAACTAGCAAGGCACGGCAATACTCAACTCCAGGCAATATAGAGAACCCCACAAAGATATTCCTCAAGAAGACCAACCCCAAGACACATAATTGTCAGATTTACTCGGATTGAAATGAAGGAAAAAATATTAAGGGCAGCCAGAGAGAAAGGCCAGG
>CAUYQU010001431.1:0-35519 GCA_963574635.1 Cheracebus regulus
TTTTTTTTTTTTTTGTATTTTTTAGTAGAGATGAGGTTTCACCATGTTGCCCAGGCTGGTCTTAAATTCCTGATCTCAAGTCATCTGACCTCCTCAGCCTCCCAAAGTGCTAGGATTACAGGCATGAGCTGCCATACCTGGCCCATAGTTGGCTATTGCTAAAGACATGAATGCACATGAGAGGCAGTGTGGAAAGTGTCAAATGACTTTTTAAAATGTCCAGATTCTTTGACCCCCCTGCACAATTTTACTCCTACGAATTTATCTTAAGAAAATACTCTGATTTGTACAAAGATCTATGTACAATATGTTCTTTGCAGCATCTTCTATGCAATTGAAGAAATGGAAGCCAACCAATTGCTCAATAAAAGGGACTGACAAAGAAAATGAATGTGGCTATTAAAAACCGTGCTATGGAAAAGACAGTGACGTGGCAGAATGGTCATAATGGACTAGTCTCAGGGAGGGGGACATGAATGACAGGGAAAGCAGGCTAGAAAATAGTACGTACAATAGTATGTGTGCTTATAAAGAAAAAGGACCAGGAGGAGAGAGAAAGACAGCTAGAAATCTATGCAGGAAAAATGTTAAACAGTTTTCCTCCAGGGTA
The DNA here is from genome assembly GCA_963574635.1 of Cheracebus regulus. NCBI lineage: Eukaryota > Metazoa > Chordata > Mammalia > Primates > Pitheciidae > Cheracebus > Cheracebus regulus. The sequence continues at coordinate 611 of CAUYQU010001431.1, forward strand.
TAGAATTATGAGCAATTTTTCTTTTTCTTGTGCTTTTTGGTTTTCCACTTTTGCTGCATTGAGCTCCTTTGTAATTAGGAAAACCATGTTTTTAAAAGAGGTGGTTCTGTGACAGGCCCTTTGGCTCAGGGTTCTGTAGTCAGCATGGGCTGTGGTGGGAGCCTGGAGGTGTCTGCTCAGGGAAAGGCAGCTGCCAGGTGGGGTCGGGATGCAGGTGGCTGTGCAAGCGGCTTAGCTTATAGGAGAGGTGAGCTTGGCTCATGGATTCTTCTCCCGTGATTATCCTTCCCCCCCCGCCCCCCACTCCCAATCCCACAGTGGACAATCAGTATCCCAAATACCCAGCCTGTAAGACATAGTGTCTGATCAAAGATTGAGTTCCTCGGATTAATGCTGGGTTGAAAAATGACCCACAAGTCCCCAGAGCTGGAGCAGAGCTGGAGCGGAGCTTAGAATTTATAACCCAGCCTCCCAGCGCTGGGCCTGGACACCACACAATTTTGACAGATGATTCTCATGAGAAACTTTCAGTTTCCATTTGATTATGGGCCCATAAACACAGATTGCAATTGAGCAGAGTTAGGGCTCTGCCTGGATTGGACCTGCCAGGGCTCAGGGAGCCTTTCTGGATGGCTCTGGCGTGCCTGTCACCTGCTGGTTCTGAGCTGCTGCCTGCAGCTAAGCATGTGTGCTGATGTGGTCGCTAGGCCTATCTGCATGCATCCATTATGTGGGTGTCTGCCTCTCCTGTTAGCCTGGGCAGGGGCATGTCTTTCCAACGGCTCATCTAGTCCTACCATCTTCGGGTGGTAGTCGTGCCTGCTGGTTCCAGGAGGTTTTAGCTAACTTTGGTTTTGGGTTCACCATCCTGCTTTTTCTTTTTCATTCATTCATTCACTCATTCATTCATTCACCATTTGACCTTATTGAGCAGCTGTCATGTGTCAGAACATGGACTTAGAAATACCAGATGGACCCAGGGATACCGAGAATAAAGTCTCACTGCTAGCATCAGAGGAGTCGTGCTTAAGACAGTGTCACATGAGTTAATTTAGAAAAATGTTCAGGGAGCTAAGAGAACACAGAGGATGAGTCCCTAAGCAGGAGGGAGAGCCCAGCATGGGCTACCAGGAAGGGAGGTTGTTCACTCAACTCAACAAATGTCTGGAGTAGCTGCACTAGGCTAGACCCCCAGAGGATTAGACAGAGATATACAATGGCATAGGCTAGACCTCCTGAGGATTAGACAGAGATAGTGCAGTGGCATAGGCTAGACCTCCTGAGGATTAGACAGAGATATACAATGGCATAGGCTAGACCTCCTGAGGATTAGACAGAGATAGTGCAGTGGTGTAGGCTAGACCTCCTGAGGATTAGGCAGAGATAGTGCAGTGACATAGGCTAGACTTCCTGAGGATTAGACAGAGATAGTGCAGTGGCATAGGCTAGACCTCCTGAGGATTAGATAGAGGTAGTGCAATGGCAGTGTTCCTACTCCCATATTACTTATCATTGTTGAGTATTTCTTCTGGTGTTCTAGAGTAAAGCTGCTTCTTTCTCATTCCCCTATGGGGAAAATATTAGGAATTGCTTTGGGACCCTTGAGCAAGGGGACAAGACAAACCCATAGCAGATCGATACCTGTGGGGTCTGGAATCTTCAGCTGCAATGAATTCAACAAATGCTTACTTACCATTCTTCAAAGCACTGGGTGTGCAGGAGAGGCAAAGAGGCCATGTCCATATTTCACTGGGAAGAAAGAGAAAGAGACCATGGTTGAAGGAGCACGTGCATAGGGAACAGGTCACCTGCAGAGAAGTGCGAGGAAGAGACTTCAGCCAGAGAACGGCTGAGAGAGGACGGAGGGCAAGTAAATGTTTACACACAGAGATGACCGCAGCTTGGGCTGTGGTGCCATGAAGTAGCTGGAGGTGACCGGATGGTAGATGCCTTTTTAAAGTAGAGCTTTTAGAGTGAGGGGTGTAGGAGACAGGGAGGAGTGGAGGATGATTCCAAGGTTTTCAGCTTGAGGACTGGGGGGTGAGTTGCCATTTACAGAGGTGGAGAAACCTGGGAGAGGAACAGGTTTGGGGGACGCCACTTCTATCACATACCTGTGACACTGGACGGCCGTCCCAGGGGGCTCTCCCATGCCTTACCCCCCGCAGTTCCTGACCAGTGCTGCCATGCACCCTGCCTTTTTGTGACCCCTGCATCAGCCTTTCTGCACACATGCTCTTGCTCAGGCCCAGTTGCCTCTGGGAGAAAATGCCTATTCTCACAGAGTTCTCCGCCTAGCGCAAGCCACAGCACACTGCCACTCAGAGCCCGAGGTGACCTTCCCACCCTGGGCACAGGAGTCAGTGATGCAGCACCCGCCCTGGGCCACGAGGCCTGTGGTGCTGCCGCCTCTTTGCTGTGCTGTGCACAGTGCTGACTCCTTCTCTGTAGAAACGTCCTGGCCCACCCAGTGGCTTCTGAGACATCCCGCCTGGGTCTGATTTGCACCAGCCTCTTTTGTGTACCAGCTACTGGGGCTGCCACTCTTTCATCTCTGCTGGGAGAGCCTGGCTCTGCACCCTGAGCAAACACATCTGTATTTCTCCAGACCACATGACAGAAACAGCTGCTGCCAGAAAGAAAAGGACACAGCGGCCCTTTTATAATCACTCCTGATTGTCTCCAGTCAGAGGGCACTTGTGTTTTGGTCATGGATTTAAGGACTTCCAAGATGTTTCCAGGAGCATATGATTGCCCCAGGCCTGGCCCTGCCTTCTGTGGTCCAGGTGGCACAGGAAAGGGTAGAGGCATTGGGACCGACCAAAGAGGCTGGTGTAAGTTTCTGTCCTGGGGCTTCTAGGATAGGACAGGGCACACAAGGAGGGAGAAGGTGGCGATGTGGCTGTCACCCGCAGTAGCCACCCACTGGTGTGGCTGATACCAGCCCTGGGCCCCGAGATGGCAGCCACTGCAGGCCCCGAGGCCCAGGGCCAGTGCTGAATTTCCTGTCTCCTGTGCCCAGGACGGGAAGGTCACCTCGGGCTCTGAGTGGCAGTGTGCTGTGGCTGGCACTAGTCGGGGCCTGGTGGCTTCCACCATCTCCTGTTGACTCCACCTGCCAGTATCTGCATCTCTTTGCCTAAGGGCTTTTTCTAAAACCGTAAAAGTTTGCTTTGTCAGTGGCTTATGCCTATAATCCCAGCACTTTGGGAGGCCGAGGCGGATGGATCACGAGGTCAGGAGTTCAAGACCAGACTGGCCAACATGGTGAAAACCCCATTTCTACTAAAAAACACAAAAATTAGCTGAGCATGGTGGGTCATGCCTGTGATCTCAGCTACTCGGGGGGCTGAGGTAGGAGAACTGTTTGAACCGGGACCCAGGAGGCAGAGATTGCAGTGAGTGGAGATCGTGCCACTGCACTCCAGCCTGGGCAAAAAAAGACAAGCTAGCTTTGTCAGAGGAGGGGAAATGAACAACCTCCCCCAGAGCACCCTCATCTAGTGGCTAAGGGGATGGGTGTATCAATATCTCAGCTGCCTTGCCCTCCGCAGGGAGGACTTGGAGGTCTCGGGAGGACCCCGGAGGATTAAGCCCCAGCTGTGAGCATGAGTGCTGGCTCTATCTATCCCCTGTTCCTCCCGGGCTGCGTGTCCTTCCTGTGCCCTCCCACCACCCTGACTTTGGTCCTGTATCTTCTAAAGGTGCGTAGGATCCTCCTCCTAGGACCTGCTTTCGGGTGAACCCGAACTAAGACCAGTGACACCAAAGGTCTGTGGGTTTAGGGACTGTTTTTAGCGCAGTTCAAACAGATACCAAAAACCCATGGGTCGAGCATATTAAAAGTGGAGCTGCTCAATAGTTTTACTTGGAATCAGCTTTGAATGTGCCTCAAGTTCAGGAAAAGTGCACAAAATCTGCCCTTTATAAAAAGCAGCCCTGCAGTCACTGAAGGGAGGGATCCTCCGTCTCTTTCATCTGCCTCCACACAGGAACATTTTAAGCCATTTAAACCTCCGTATTCCTGAGTCAGGGATTTGAGTTGAACTTAGGTAGCTATTTTGACATCATATAGGACTATTGAGACAAAGTCTAAGGGAAAGGTGGAGAGGTCCGGAGGCCTAGCCTCGGCGTGGTATGTGGACATGGTTATTCACTGGCTGCTGTCACTGGTGAAATGGAACTTCTGGGGTCCAGAATTCTTCAACTTCATAAATCAGCCAATGTGATTGTTTTCGGGGTAATTGTGACATCAGCCACGGTTCACTCATATAATCAGGAAGGTCAATCTTTTCGCTGACAACATGGGAACCGCACCTCAGCGGCTTCATTGCCACCTGTACCTCACCCATGCCCCCAAAGCTCACCTGTTCTTGTGTTCCTCGATGAACTAGCTTTGTGAATATCAGCCATCTGTTTCCACCATGAAAATCCACCCTCTGCATCCTTTATGGAGCTGACCTGAAATGGCCAACATGGAAGAACAGCTCCTTCCAGATCAGCTGAGTTTCGAATCAACATGATTTGAAAGAGCTGAGAGTCAGCACATACACAATCTCTCATCAGCCACTGTCTGGAAAGATAGATAATAAAGGATTCAGCAGAGCTTCAGACACTGCAGGCTTTGCGACCTTGTGAGGCTTGGGAGAGGAGCCTGGTTCTCATTTGAACAGATGGGCCTGTTTGCAAATACTTCCTCTGATACCCTAGAACACACAACATCCTGTCTGAGGTGGGTGGTTGTGACTGAAAAGACCAAACAGACCTCAAAGAAACACCTGCCACAGAAGTGGCAGCTCTGACTGTGGAGTCAAGAAAGCTTCTGCATTGCTGCCTCTCTAAGGGTGGAATTCTTTTAATAAGCAGGCTAGAGTAAGGTTCAGAGAGCAAGAGGGAGAGCCAGCCTCCCTGCTGTCCTGCTGCAGAAGCTGGGGGCTGAGATCTGATGGAAGAAAGACAGGGCAGAGAGGGGCCAGATATCCAAGCATCCTTTTGGATGTATCACAGCTGTGCTTGGTACCGGGCAGGAGCAGACCGTTTCTCCAAGGGCTGAAGCTAGTCTGAGAAGGTATCTTTCCCTCCCAAGCTATCTCTTGGTCCCAGACTTGTCCAGTTTTCTTCCCAATGCCAGGCAGCCAACACGGTGCTCTCTTTGCAGTGAGACTGTACGGCAGTTGCAGAGAGAGCCCTGTAGGCAACGCAGACTGTCCCCAGTGTCATTCCCAGACGTTCATTCAAGCATGGCAGGAGGCCAGGTTTCTTCAGAGAAAGACTCTGAGACTTCCGACATCCTCTGGGATGAAGGTGACAAATACCAGTCAAGGATCTCACCAATGCATCTCCTATGCCCTAAGCAGATGTAATTCATGACATTCATATGTTCAACTGGGACACGGCCTTAGAATCCTTCTTCATACTCCAGTCCAGCAGGCAGCCATGAGAGCCGAGATCCAGAGCTGACATCCAAGATGCAGCATGCTTTCCACATCTTCCCTGGGGACTTACAGTTCAAAACTGATTCCTGGACACCAATAACCATGCAGCAGATACACAGATACCTTGATAGGAAAGCTTTTAGTGATTTATAACAGCAGATACACACATTCACCCTGCCTAAAAGCTAAGGGTTTTCACCACACTGTGAGTTTTTGAAGCAGAGTATCACGTGATTCGTGTTCCTGAATTTGGCATGGGGGAATCCTCATCTGAGTTGAGGAGGGTATGGCAATCTTCACTAGCCACTCCCAGAGTGCCTCTGCCCAGGATACGGGTTCTGGACAGTGAATAAAGCAAACAGGACGGATGTCTCCATCCTCGATAGCATCGCTCCAATCTGCGCCTACCCCTCTCGCTCTCCTAAGCTCCCCTCAAGTAGGTGACCAGGCAAATTATCCTCTAAACTAGGAAAGGCACTATTAATAATTACATCACAATAACAGGTAAAAGGGGATGTGTCCCAGGCAAACAGGAATATAGGGGTCCCCATGCCCACAGGCCCTCTACTTTTGTATGGGAAGGTGCATCTGGGAGTGCCGGATATGTGTGATTTGGTGGTGTGAGGGGTGGGTGTGATTTGGTGGGTGTGCTATGGGGCACTGAGAGTAAAAGCAGACCCTTCTCCTGGCTAGGGGATCAGTCCCCTCCTCAGCCCTGTGTCCCTCTGGCTTCTCCTGCCAAGGATCTCTCAGGTGTGAGAGTACGGATCGATCGTGCTCCTGGCTGAGCTGATGAGGCTCCCAGGGACTAGAGCAATTAATTAAGCCTCTTCCCAGCTCTCAGCCCAAGCCCCGTGCTGCTGCCAGAGCCTTTTAATTGCCATTGGAATGGGCAGCTGCCTTCCTTCTCTTAAAATCAACGTTCTGCTCAGCAGTGCTAGGAGAGGGAGGCTGGAGAGGGCGTGGAGCTGGCCTGTCCAGCAGTCCCTGACTCCCATTTGGGGCAGGTCCCAGGAAATGCTTCCTTCCAATAGCTTCTTCCCTGCTGTGCCCACTTTGGGATCTTTTGCAGCTATGAGCGTGTTGATAAAATTCAGACAGTCACACGTGGAAGAGAATTCTGAGATCTTAGAGCCCAGATGAAGTTCCCTGAGGGAAAGGGGCTTTCTGGAGCCTTAGGCTTCCTGGGAGGGGAAGGATGTTCCAATTCTGGTCTTGGCCAATGTCACCATGGATGGATGAAACCCAGATCTAGCTCCTGCAGGTGCCATGGGGCATGAGACAGAGGGCTGCACACAGCACAGGCTGTGGAGTCCTGCTCTGAGCATCCCTGTTGGAAGAACTAGGCAAGAGACTCTCAGGCCCAAACAGATGGAGCCCAAGGAACCCGGAAATGCATTGCATGAAGAGCCCTGGGCCAGGCCTTCAGGAGCTGGGGCCCCGGGGAATCAGGCTGCCTGGAGCAGCCTCTGTGAGAGCTGCCGGGACACTGTGACCTTAAAGCTGCCTCTTAGCTCTGAGATTCTGGACTGTGATTCTGTGAGGGACTCCGACCCAGCATCCAACACTGAACAACAGCTGTGCTCTTGCCCTTCCCCACCCCACGGAGGGAGGTGGTGGCACGGTTCTATCCACACAGCCAATAACGCGAAAATCACCTCTATTTGGAATGCATTAGGATTCCAATTTACAACAAATTTCCTTTCCCAAACTCGCTTGGCTTTGCAGACATGTGTCTCTGACAGCAGAACGAGGGCAGGGCCCCTGCGTGCCGGGCCACAAAGAGGGACCCAGCAAGGAGTCCTGAATTTTCAGGTGAAAAATCTGCTGTGCAAACTGGGAATGAATGCTGATGTGACTTGGCGTGTGTGTGCGTGTGTGTGTGCATGCATGTGTGTGTGTGTGCGTACGTGTGTGTGTGTGTGTGTGATGAAAGGCATGCGTGGATTATGGGAGGCAGGGACTCTGGAGGCCCTGCCCAGGGATAGCAATTGCGGGTGATGATGTCTGCTCATCATATACTCATATTGATAACAGCCATCATCTCCCTCACACTTCTGGTGGCCCCATGATTTCACCCATCTCTTTGGTTTTTCTTGTGATTGGGTAGGGGCTACTAAGGTCCTGTCTTACAGATGAGGATGCAGAGGACCAGGGAAGCCCATTAATAAGGTCCTAATGCTGGTGACAAGCTAGGATCGGAAGCCTGCTGTCTGCTTTTGGAGGCCCAATGCCGGACTGCCCCTGAATCTGACACACTGGGCAGAGTTGGGCTAAGCTAGGCCAGCTCCTGGAAGAAGTGGGTTTTAGCCTTGATGAGGCTAAGAAAGCTGCTGTGAGGGTGGTGTCCCACCTGCCCTTCACCATCCAGGGCTGGGAATCATCCTCCAGGCCTTGGGGCTACAGGATAGGTGTTGGAACATAGAACAGCTTTGCACATTTATTTGTGCTCCTGACAACAGGAGCAGAGAAAGCAATAGGCTATGGACTTGCAGTCTGAGGGTCTGGGGTAGATGTCCCAGCACTGGATCAATATGGAAGCTCTGTCTTCATTAAAGTCCTGGAGCAGGGGCAAGACCCAGCCTGCTAAGCACCTTGGGTTCTGGGGTCATGGCTCTCTGACAGGGCACCCCAGGCCACGGCAAGGTGCGTGGAGGGTGGACTGGACCGTAAGCAGCCATGTCAGAGGCATGGCCCTTGCTCTCTCTCTCTCTGAAAACTGCAGAGTCAGCCCCTGGTGGTGGGTGGCCAAGCCTAGCTGCTGCCAGATGGGCATCAGGAGGGCAGTGGGCAGCATTCTGGGCACCCCATCCTGGTGCCCGGTGGCAAATCTGGACCTCTCAGGCCAAAGCAGAGCAAGCCTGTAGGAGTCCAGGGCAGCAGCTGTGGGACAGGGCAGTGTGTGGGGTTGGTTGGGAGGGGAGCTGGTTGAGGGTCAAGGGGACAAAGGGCTGTGTCAGATCTTCTGGCCAAAAGTGACAAAAGATGCACCTCAAAACGGCTTCAGGAAAACCAAAAGTGAGGGCATGTCTCTCGCTGGTTCCCTTTACCGAAATAGCCATGCCTGGCTGAAACCAGGGCCTGATGGTGCAATTGAGATCTGGTCTCTGGATTTCCCAGCTCCGCTTCCTTCTGCACTGGCTTCTGCTCAGGCAATTGGGGCAAGATGGTGGCCCGCAGCTCTGGCCCTGGGAGAAAGAGTGAGCTTCTCTTCCTCAACCAATACAAACCCAGTTTGTGCCTGACTGAGTCATATGGGCATCCATGAACCAATCCTGTGCTCTGGGAGTCAGGAATGGGGTCAGGCTTACAGGGGACGTGGGGAGGATGATATATCCTAAAGCCCCAGAAGATGAATGGAGGCTGGGTGGCCCAAGAACTGTCACTGCCCATTAACAGGGACAGTATCAACCGGGATCAGCCCGAAAGTTCTTGGATGGAGGTGTGTCCAGGAGAAGAGAGGGAGGGAGGAAGATGTCTGTGTGTGGATCAGTGACTACTGCAGGCTCCCTTCAGAGACAGGGAGAACTCAGCACCAAGCACCAGGGTGTAGCCATCATGAGCCCGACAGACCCTGGTCCCAGAAGGGTGTCAGGTGTGAATCATGAGGTGCATGCACGCCTGGGTGTGTAAGGAGGGAAAAGGGCGCCCTTGCTCCCTGGAAACATCACCCACAGACTTTCCTGAACCCCATCCACAATAGCCAATATTTCTCTAGTGCAGTGGACACAGGGCTTTCCACAGCTCAGTCTCCCTGGGCAGCGAGTTAGGCTGATACCACTGGGGTCTCCATGTAACAGGTGAGGCGGTCTGGTCAGCACTCATGGCAGGTAAGTGGGCTGCCTTGGTTGCCTGGGTTGGATTCTGGGCTCTGCCATTTACTAGCTGTATGAACTTCAGATCACTTGCTCAAAAAAACAAAAAAACAAACCAACAACAAAAAAACCCTCCCTGTGCCTCAGTTTCCCCATTTGTAAGAGGCGCTGATAGTAGCATTTCCCACACCACGTGGCAAGGGCGAGGTAAGTGGTGCGTGTGGCCTGCCAAGAAGGCTGCTTTACGTGTCACATGGAAAGAGCTCTGGGACTCGTATCTCAGCCTTTTGGGCTTGATCTCGTGGCTGCACCAGTGCTTTCCAGAGCCCACAGCCAGGTGCTGTGCAGCTCTGAATAGACCTTTCCAGTGGAAGGTTCTAGAGCTCTCCTGTGGATGTTCCTTCCTGCAGTCTGGAGTGCTAGCAAGTCAGAGGTCCTCTGGGACCAGTGCGCCGGTGCTGAGCAGGTGAGGCTGCTCTAATGGTTATTAAACAGCCCGGCTGGCACAGCACGTCTGAGCGTGGCTGAGGGTGGGTCCCACGAGGTGCTTCTCCCATGATTTCAGCCTGGTCTAAGGGCTCTGGGAAGTGGGAGCTGAGGGTTCAGGTATCTCTTCCTTCAAAGGGATATATGGAATAATGTGGAAGATGGTGGCAATGGCATGGAGGAGCTGTGTGGAAGGAAGTTGGACTGTTTGCCTGCTGGGGAAGGAAGGGACGCTGCAGTGGCTGCTGCTGAAAGTGGGGTCCATGGGCCTGCAGCACTGTCACCACCTGGAAACCCTGTAGGAAACGCGGGACCTCAGACCAACCCCAGGGTATCAGAACCTGCTTTTTCAAAAAGCTGTTTTGAGACAGGGTCTGGGTCTGTAGCCCAGGCTGGAGTGCAGCAGCGCGATCTTGGCTCACTGCAACCTCTACCTCCTGGACTGGAGCGATTCTCCTGCCTCAGCCTTCTGAGTAGCTGGGACTACAGGTGCACACCACCACGTCCGGTTAATTTTTTGAATTTTTAGTAGAGACAGGGTCTCACCATGTTGCCCAGGCTGGTGTCAAACTCCTAGCCTCAAACGATCCTCCATCCTCACCCTCCCAAAGTGCTGGGATTATAGGTGTGAGCCATCAGGACTGGCCAGAATCTGCTTTTTTTTTTTTTTTTTTCCCAGCTGTATCACTCTGTTGCCCAGGCTGGAGTGCAGTGGTGTAATCTCAGCTCACCGCAATCTCTGCTTCCTGTGTTCCAGTGATTCTCCCTCCTCAGCTTCATGAGTAGCTGGCATTACAGGTGTGCACCATGACACCTAGCTAATTCTTTTTGTAATTTTTTGTTTGAGACAGAGTCTTGCTTTGTTGTCCAGGCTGGAATGCAATGGTGCGATCTCCACTCACTGCAACCTCTGCCTCCTGGGTTCAAGTGATTCTCCCTGCCTCAGCCTCTCAAGTAGCTGGGATTACAGGCACCCACCACCACACCCAGCTAATTTTTTGTATTTTTAGTAGACACAGGGTTTTGCCATATTGGCCAGGCTGGTCTCGAACTCCTGATCTCAGGCGACCCACCCACCTTGACCTCCCAAAGTCCTGGATTACAGGCGTGAGCCACTGCACCCAGCCTCTTTTTGCATTTTTTTAAAAATAAGTTGAGTTATATGCACTGAAATGTTTGAGAAGCGCAGTGTTCATTATCAACCCCAGGGAAGGCTTCAGTTCCCCCAGTCATGCTGAGCTTCGACTGGAGTTCGAACAACTAAGAGAAAGAGCCTTCTGTGACACAAATCAGAGGGCTAAGCTCCATTGCTAGCACCGTGCTGTCCAATGTGGCAGCCATGGGCCACGCGTGGCTATTAAGGTTAAATGTGTATCAATGGAGATGAAGTACAGTGAAACATTTCAGTGCTTCGGTCACACAAGTCACATTTCAGGTGCTCAGTAGCCACACGTGATGTGTCGCTCATATATTGGGCAGCACAGATTACAGAACAATTCTCTCATCACAGAAAATTCTACTGAGCAGTGTTGGTCTAGTGTCTGACAGTGTAGTCACGTGCAGAGAAGGACCCAACCCCAGCTTTGCCTGAATGGTAGCTTCCCTCTTTGGTGGCAGGGGATGGGGGTATAGGAGGTGGACAGGCAAGTGACAGATGTGTGAAAACTCAGATGTGTGGGATTTGGGTGGGGAGGGGCACTGCAGCCCCAGGAAACAGCTGCATGAGTGAGACCATCTGGTCAAAACCAAGGCTTGCGTTAGTTCATGTGACACATACTGGCAGGACGTCAGAGATCATTTAGCTCAAATCTCCCCCACCCCTTCCTGTCACCCATTTAATAAACCAAGACCTAGAGGTCTAGAGAAAAGTGCAGTGGCTAGACTTGAAGTTGGGTTTTGCACTCCAAGCCCAGTGTTGGATGTACTCTGCTCGTGGGACAGTGAGATGAGCTCTATTCCTGCAAAGGTTTCAATGAGGCGAGTATGAGGTGCTGGAAAAGACATCACGAGAGAGAGGGCCATTCAGGAGCCCAAGACCTCGCATCTATAGCCTTGGTGGGAGGTGGGCAGAGAAATCTGGGGGACACACTGGGAAAGAACATTTCGGTGGGGCAGGGGGAGCAGAAGGGCTGGGCAGCAGGGGAAGGAGGACCTAGGCTGGGAAGGGCCCAGCTCCATCCCTGACCATTAGTCTATCAGATGACACTAGCATGAGGCAGAGGTTGGAGAATGGGTCCCAGCATGCCTGTTCTCCTCCTCGGTCTGGGTTTCTCTGTCTCCCTCCCCTCCCCCAGCCAGCTGTGGCCAGGAGACTGAACTCTGACCCATGGAATCTGGGCAGGAGGGATGCTGCCACTTCCAGGGCTGGTTCTAAAAGGCTCTCTGTGCCTTCTCTGGTAGCCCACCCAGATGCAGCTGATGCAGTGGAGGACTCCCTAGCCCTAGAAGGCCACCAAGATACTGGAAGGGAGGTGCCTTGTCCCCAGAAGACTGGGAGGAGCGGAACACCCCAGCTAGCCCACTTTAGACTATTACTGCAAGAAATTAAACCTGTATAGTGTTAAATCACAGAACATTTGGGGGATGTTTGTAATAGCAGCTGGTCTATCCTGGCTAATGCACTGCATGTGCTCTAAAATTTTCATCTCTTCACCTTGCTCCCATAGCCTTTGCAAGACGTTTGTAGGTCACTGAAGAGGCTATTCTTTTCCTTCCCTCCCTCTGTCTCTCCATTCTCACTTCTTCTTGTCTAGGAGTTCTGTAGTCACCTCCAATTGGCCCTTCAAGTTCCCCAATACAGAAGCAGTTCCTATGAAGGTGACCCCAGGTTATTGCTATATTCATGGGGTTATCAGAATTATGGCAGGTCCTAGGACAGAGGAAGTCCCTGCCCACACCTTCCCTCAGGAAGCCTTCCCTGAATGTCTAGGTTATGAACCATCCTGTGCATTCCCATAGAATATAGTCAATGATGCCCACCTTCATGGTGGCCTGCTGTATCGTAACATATACACTCAGTTCTCAATTGTGATTTAGTTGTCTCACTTGTCACTCTACCGTGGGATCCTAGAGAATGCCATCACTCCTACTGTGAAGCAGCAAGAGCTAAACATGGAGATACCCACTGTGGGAGGCAGCTTCTGATATGGCCTCCAAAGAAGCCCCTTCCTGTGATTCATGCCCTTGTGTGATCCTCTGCCTTCCAGTGTGAAACAGACCCACTGAGTTGCTGCTAATGAACAGAATACAGCAACAATGCCAGGAGGTCAGGCTTTAAAAGACTGGCTTGCAGTGTCTCTTGCAGGTACTCTGTTCTCTCTTTGCCTGATCAAGATACACTCTTTAATGAAGTAAGTTGCCAAGTTGGAGAGGCCCATGTGGCAAGGAACTGAGGGTGGCTTCTGATAACCAGCCAGTAAGGAAATAAATCCCTGAGTCCAACAACCCACAAGGAATGGAATCCAGCCAACAACCACAGAATCAGGTTGGAAGTGGATTGGCTCCAGTTGAACCTTCAGATGGGACCTTGGCCCTAGTTTGCGCCTTGATTCCAGCCTTGTGAGAAACCCTGAGGACCCAGTTAAGCCATGTTTGGGTTCCTGACCCCAGAAACTGTGAAATAATAACTGGGTTGTTATAAGCTAATATGTTATAGGGTAATTTTTGTGCAGCAATAGGCAAGTAATAAACCAATGAAGAATATTTTAATGAAGGAAGGAAAATTGGTCCTCACTCAAGCAGTAGGGTAATTGGGGTTGGGTTGGTGACAATATGGGACATGGAAGAGAACAATGACATGAAGGTGAAACTTGGATGAGGACAGGGAGTGACCAGATGACCACCAGGGCCTTCTCAGGTAGGACTGCCCAGTGATGGCCCTGGGGGCAGCTCCTGAAGATCCCTAGGGCCTCAGGTGGGTGACAGCTCTCCTAAGTCTCTGCTCCTGAGGCTGACAAGTCCTCACACTCCACATTCTGTCCATGCAGGTATAAATATTAAAACGTGCCAGAGGAGAGATTGCAAAATAGGGCCGTGGGCAAGATACGGCTCGGAATTGGGGAGAGGAAACAAGAATGAATGTCTCCCTTCTGATTCCTGCTTCAGTCTGTTTATTGCAGAAGGCACTGTGGGAGATAAGGAGCAGGCCGCTTGTGCCCTGCAGGCTGTGCAGGAGGCAGTTCCATTGAGGGTTACACGGAGGGGCAGAGTTGGGTGCCACCTGGTTCTGGGTCTGGGCATTCTTCACGAGGCTGTCTGAGGAGTCAGAACTCCCCATACCCCCCCAGGTGCTGCTATTGAGTAGAGCTCTGGGGTTCAAGCCCTGCTGATCCCACACCGGGGCAAAACCAAAAAATAAAGTAAAACAAAATGAAATAAAAAGAAACAAACAGACAAAGTGCTCCTGTGTGGGTAGATGTGGGGTGGGTTTGGGGCTCCCTAGCCCAGAGTCCAAGCACTACAGCTGACAGGCAAAGTCCTTGCTCCTCTGTCTCATACCTCAAGTCTTCCTGTCCATCCATTCTTCTCCAGAAACTTCTTTCCCATCTGCCGGCTTCTTTTGCATTCCTGACACCAGCACTCTCCTCTGCTCATTGTTTGTGATCTCCCCAACCAATGGCTTTTCTTCTTTCCCTCTATGCCCCCTCTAATTCATCCTACCAGCAGATTCACTTGGGGATACTGCTTTGGACACATTACTTCCCCATTTAAAATCTCCTATTTGTTTCAAACCATGGAAGAACCAAGTCTGGAACTGTTGGTCTGCCCTGGAAACCCTCAGGTACCCCTCTCTACCACGACCTCCAAGCCCCACCCCGAGCACCCACTCCTTGCACCCGTTTTCCTGCCTGCCCTCTGCCCAAATGCACCCTGAGTTCTTGTTTTTCTTTTTCTTTTTTTTTTTTTTTGGTCCTTTTCTTCCAGCCTGGCAGATCCCAAGCTGCTCTCCCTCACATGTCTTCCAGTGAAAATTATATCTTCCTTCTTCAAAACTGAGGTCCAATCTTACCTCTCAGCAAATCCATCCCTGGCAATTGAAGCCCTAAGCGCTTTCTCTGTCCTCTGAACTCTTATACAATTTTAGCCTGTGCAATTCATTTGTTAATTAATCATGCACGGTGCTGCCTTGAGACATCATTTTTTTTTCTCCTGTGGCCTTGTGCTGATAGTTAACTCTCTGAGGGTGATTTAAAATTTGCTTATGTCTTGGCTTCCTGCCCCCTTGTGACATCCTTGGGCACAGATGCCACGACTTTATACTCCTTGCAGCCATTTCCCAGGGAGCCCAGCACTGAGTGAGGCCCCTTCAGTGTTTCTGCTGGTTTTTACCCTCTCCTTCCATAGGTCCTGGGACACTATTCTCTCTGTTTCCCCATTTATTCATTCATTGATGTCTCCTTTTAAGGGGCATCTTTCACGCTTGTCCTTGAATGGTATTTCCTTGGAGTTGGTCCTGATCCTCCTTTCTCACACTCCACTCTCACCCTGAATCATCTCAGCCAAGTTCATTCTTTCCACTGCTGCTTGCATGCTGGTGGCAATCAGTGTCTCCACTCACCACGGCTTCCTGAAACTGCAGGTCTCTATCGGATCCGTCAAGCTGTATAATCCACAGGCACCTCCAACCCAAGGGGCCCAAACAGAACCTGCTGTTTGCAGTCGCCACTGCAAAGAGCTGCAAACTGGGAGACTTAAAACAAGGGATTTATTCTTTCATGGTTCTAGAGGCTGGAAATCCAAAATCGAGGTGTTGCAGAGCAGTGCTCCCTCTGAAGTTTCCGGGGGAGGATCCCTCCTTGCTCCTGTGGTTCCGTACAATCCCTGGTGTCCTCAGCCAGTGGCTGCATCGCCTCCGCCTCTGCCTCCATCTTCACAAGGACTTCTTCCCTGTGTGTCGTTCTGTGTCTTCACATGGCCTTTTAAGGACATCAGCCTTTGAGTCTCCAGATTTAGGGTCCACTGTAACCCAGTATAACCTCATCTTAATCAATTATAGCTGGAAGACCTATTTCCAAATAAAGAGGTTCCAGGTGGACTTGCATTTTAGAGGGACACGAGTCATCCTGGTACGCCCTTAGCTTGCTCCTGACAAGTTTTCTTTTAGTGAATTGCATCCCCTCTCACCGCCTCCAGTCACCCAGACCCAAGAAGCCTGGGGCTTATGCAGAGTCTCCTCTCTCCATTTCTCATGCTCTCCTCCAGTTGTTCGTGACAATCCCTGGCCACACCCTCCTATCCCTGGCCTCCCCTCTGACTTTTGGTGGCGTCCTTGACCTGCATGGCTTAGGTCAGTGTCGGCCAATCTTCTTTTCATTATTCCCTATAAAGAAGTCTTTTCCTAGTTGCCTGCTACCCCTATGAAATTGCAATGCCACAGACAGACTGTGTCTCTGTTTCTATGCTGTGTGTATTTGTGTGCCTTTAAACATAAAGGGTAAGATTCTGGCACCCCCCCCATCCAAAAACCAATTTTGCCACTTTGGGGGTGATGTCACCCCCTTCCGGAATGCATGGTCTGTGACAAGAGCCTCCAAGGTGATCTCCCTCCCTGTGCTCTGGTCCCACCCCTCCCCTCACCCACGCAACTTTTCTGCTTTCATCAAACAGAAAAAGGAGCTTGCTCCACCTGCAACACTTTGCCCTGAGAGAATGTCCAGATCTCTCGGGGCAGTGTCCTCCTGCATCCAGTGCAGCCCATGGCTCTTCCACCCGCTGCTCCAGCCACACAGGGAGCGGCTGCATTCAGGCCTCCGTGCCTGCTCCTGGGACACCACCTGCCTGCACTGCCCCCACCTCTTGCTCGCATATTCAGTTTGAATAATATTTCAAGATGCAGGTTGAGGGCAACTACAGTGAGAAGGTGCTCTCCTACCACCCCCGGGAGACTGGATGCCCATCCATCCCCACTCGCCACACACTCAAAGGTTAAGACGCACTTCTTCAAAACCATGTCTCCAGAGGAAGAGCAGGTGCTTGGAGGTGGGTGCAGCAGGGACGGGAAGGGGAGGACAGAGCTATTCACCTGGAGTTGGTGCCCACGTAACTTGGCCAGCCTCCCACAGTGGAACTTGTGGCACTGCCATCTCTCAGCCTGGCTCAAATGTCTGGAAATCGGGGACTGTTTCTCACCCATCTCTGTCTCTCCAGAGCCTAGCCCGATGCAGTGGGAACCCAGTGAGTGTTTTGCTGGATGAATGAATGAATGAATGGATGATTAATGGGTTTCTCTGGACTGTGTTTCAGCTGCCCAGCCACCTCATATGAACTCTACCATCGCTCCCTGTTGCCAGGCACCTCCAAAGGCTGCTTGGTTTCTACCTGCCCAACTCCTCTGCAGGCCACCATTTCCTCCTTTGGGAGGGGTCACTATGCAGGCCCCTCATCCTGCACTCCTGGTTGCCTTCTCTCTATGTTGAACTCTGCTCCTGTGGCTCTGGCCCGCCTTCTCCTCTTCTTCTCTCACGCTTCACCTTCAAGCTGAGTCCCATGATGCCTTCCTGCTCCACCCCCCTTACTCACCTCTTCTGCCCCCGGGCCATGTGTGTGCCATCTTCAGGTGAACGGATCTGCCCACCACCTCCTCTCCCCATGGCACCCCCTCCAGGCACCCTCTCCACCTGTAAGGATGTGGTCTTTAAAAAGTGCCTCTTGGCCTGGCGGAGTGGCTCATGCCTGTATTTCCAGCACTTTGGGAGGCTGAGGCAGGCAGATCACCTGAGGTCAGGAGTTCGAGACCAGCTTGACCAATATGGAGAAACCCTGTCTCTACTAAAAATACAAAAATTACCTGGGCGTGGTGGCAGACACCTGTAATCCCAGCCACTTGGGAGGCCGAGACAGGATAATCGCTTGAACCCAGGAGGCAGAGGTTTCAGTGAGCCGAGATCACGCCACTGCACTCCAGCCTAGGACGACAGAGCAAGATTGAGTCTCAAAAAAAAAAAAGTGCCTCTTAATCTTTGAGAGAGAGAGAGAGAGAGAGAGAGAGAGAGAGAGAGTGTGTGTGTGTGTGTGTGTGTGTGTGGCAGGTGGGGCAGGCAGGAAAGAAGGGAGAGTTCACAAGACCCTGGGTCTGGTGCTGGGTCTTAGTGGGACCTTGAGGAAGGAGCAGGTGTGCTGGCCTCCCTCACCTCCACATGCAGGGAGGTGGCTGGGATCGAGGTGGACACTCACCACCCACAGCAGACTTCACAATGTACAGTCAGGCGATCTGTCCAGGCTTGGGTTCTTGGGACAGACCATAGACATAGCCTATATTGCCAACCTGGGGAGAGGGCAGAACATAGCCTATATTGACAACCCGGGGAGAGGGCAGAAGCCCTGAGACCCACGGGTAAATGTCAGGTGATGTGGTTTGCATCTGTGTCCCCAGCCAAATCTCAGGTTGAATTGTAATCCCCAATGCTGGAGGTGGGGCCTGGTGGGAGGTGACTGAGTCATGGGGGTGGATTCTCACGAATGGGCTAACACCATCCCCCTGTGTGCTGTTTTTGCGAAAGTGAGTTCCTGTGAGATCTGGTTGTGTAAAAGTGAGTGGCACCTCCTTGTTCTCTCTCTGGGTCCTGCACCTGCCATGTAAAATGCCTGTCCCCGCTTTGCCTTCTGCCATGAGTAAAAGCTCCCTGAGGCCTCCCCAGGAGCAGACGCTGCCATGCTTCCTGTACAGCCTGCAGAACCGTGAGCCAATGAAACCTCTTGTCTTCATAAATTGTCCAGGCTCAGGAATTTATTTGTAGCAGTGCAAGAACAAATACCTCAGAGCAGCTGCAAGGTGAAGGCCTGTGCCCTTTCAGGAGGCAGGTGGGCTTGGTGGGGAGAATGAACAAGGATGAATAGGAGAGAGGGGACCGCCATGTTCAACTGGGACAGAAATGGAAGACCTGCCCATTACCTGATCACCACCTCCCTTCCAGATGTGCAGCCCTGTCCACTGCATGATGCCCAACCTTGGGGAACCAGGGTATGGTCTGCTCTGACAGATCTGCCAGCACTAGCAGCCATCACCGGTGCTGTTCTATACCCTGGTGTGAGTTTCCTGCAACCGCAGTAACAGTCTTACACGCAAAGTGTGTAAAAAACAGAAATGTATTCTGTCACAGTTCTAGAAGCCAAAAGTTCAAAATAGTCTCAATGGTCCCAAATCAAGGTGTCAGCAGGGCTTGTGCTCCCCTGGAGGCTCCAGGGAAGTGTCTGTGCCTCATGTCCTCCGGCTTCTGGAGGTGGCAGGCATGCCTTGGCTTGGGGCTGCTCCTTTCCAGCCTCTGCCTCTGTGGACACCACTGCAGTCTCTGGTTCTGTCTGGGGTCAGATCTGCCTCTGCCTCGGTCTCGTGATTGCAGGTGGGGCCCACTCAGATAATCCGAGATAACCTCTCCATTTTTAGAACTTAAACTTAATCACATCGATAAAATCCTTTTCTTGCCATATAAGGTTAACATTCACAGGCTGTAGGGATTAGAACATGAGTATCTTTAGGGGGCTGTTATTCTGCCTACCACATCTCCTTTAGCCTTTATGAATTATATGAGTGCCTGTCAATCACAGATCCAGGGATGGAGGTGGAGATGTGTCTGGTACCCACTATCTCCTGCACCTGTGCTCACTGACAAGGTGCAGCTTAGCTCCTCCTTCCCCTCCTCTCTTCTCCCTCACTTTGGGAACCAGAGGACTATTTGGGTTTGGAAATCATGCTCTGCATCATGTGAGGAAGCAAGTGTGAAACATGAGTCCACCTGTCACTCAATGAGAAGAATTTCCATCGGGCTGCTGGCTTCCATGAGGGTGAATTGTAGTTTGCTGACATGTTGAGTCTCTGATCCCTGTCTCCTGATTGGAGATGATGGGTGCATCACGTTAGGCAGCAGGATGAGGGGAATGAGGACCCAGGTCTATTGTCTCACTGCACATTCACAAGGGAGGGAACTGTGTTGGCCCCAGCTGGCTCCTGGAGCTATCAGATCAAAGAGAAGAACTGGATCATTCTAAGCAACCCCCTCATAGCTCCAGACTCGCTGATCTTGGATGGTTATGATTCAGAGGAGGGGAGGGCAGACTGGCTGATGATCAGTGCCTCTCCGGAGACAACCAAGGGCAGCTACAAAGATGGCCAGTCCCTTCCTCCATGCAGCCACTGAGATGACCAGCCCCTCCCTTCATGTGGCTTCTGAGATGGCCAGGCCCCCACTCCATGCAGCCACCGAGATGGCTAGACCCTCACTCTGTGCAGCTACATGGATGGCCACCTCCCTTCATGAGGCTTCTGAGATGGCCAGGCCCGCACACCATGCAGCTTCTGAGATGGCCAGCCCCCACTCCATGCAGCCACTGAGATGGCTAGACCCTCCCTCTGTGCAGCTACAGAGATGGCCAGCCCCTTACTCCATGTACCTACAGTGATGGCCAGCCCCCAATTCCATGGAGCTGCTGAGATGGCTAGACCCTCCCTCCATGCAGTTGTAGAGATGTCCAGTCCCTCACGCCATGCAGACACTGAGATGGCCAGACCCCCACTCCATGCAGTTTCTGAGATGGCCAGTCCCTCCCTCCATCTAGCCACTGAGATGGCCAGCCCCTCCCCCCATCCAGCTTCTGAGATGGCCAGCTCCCATATCCATGGAGCTACTAAGATGGCTAGCCTCTCCCTCCATGCAGCCACTGAGATGGCCAGACCCTCACTCCATGCAGCTTCTGAGATGGCCAGCCCCGGACTCTATGCAGCTTCGGAGATGGTCAGACACTCACTCCATGCAGTTTCTGAGATGGCCGGATCCTCTCTCCATGCAGCCATTGAGATAGGTAGACCATCACTGCATGCTTGGGACTAGGTATGGAAAGGCAGACAGCAACAGAACGCCACAATTTGAGGAGAGGGGGAGTATGGAGAAGGAAGAACAGCTGCAACTTAAGGCGTACCGAGAGTGCGTGATTTAGAGTTGAAAGAACTGGGTGCAGAGCCCGACTCCCTCTGACTCTATGTGACCTTGGAGAACTCACCTAACTTCTCTGAGCCTCCGTCAGCTCAACTGGCAACTGGGGAATGCAATCCCTGCCTTACAGGGTGACCGTAAAGATCAATGGGATGAGGTATGTGGATGAATTTTATAAATGCTTTCTACTTGCAGAGAATTTTTGCTATTCCAATCTCCATATCCTACCTGCTAAGGGTTGCGTAAACTCACTGTGGCATTTAGCGGCTTCTCAAACTGGATGAGGGTTGGTGACTTTTACTGCTCTAGACCTTGGGGGAATGGAGGGGGACTGGCTGGACAACAAGGGGAAACCAGAAATTCATTCACACATAATGAAAGGATGTGGGGAAGCAGAGGCTTCCTGAACTGACTTAGCTGCTGTTTGTTATTCTTGGGAGGAAAATCCCCAACCTGGTTCTGCTTGAAGCGGGGCTGTCTGGAGTGATGTCTTGACAGGATGATGGATGGTGGCCAGGCACAGTTTGTGACACCACAGCACAGACTCTGCATTCTTTATCCAGAGCCGCCGCTGGCGGAAGGCTGCAAATAAGCAATCCAGTTACAGGAATCCCTGAAAAAATTCCATTATGGGCCCCAGAGACAATCACGCTGGATTCAATAGCGGGGAGGCCGGGAGGGGAGGTGCATGTTGGGAACAGGACACTGCCACTGGGGAAATTTTCCCTTGGCCTGGAGGCTCTCGCACAGGGAATTCCACGAAAGTTGGAGACGCAAGCCATCTCTGACATCCAGCTGTCTTTGCCGTTTGAAATGTGACAGAACTTACATGGGAGGTAGCTGAGGGCTGTGTGGCAGCCATCAGGCAGAGATCTTGGGTCAGTGCTGACTTGGTTTTATGGAGATGCTGGTGTCCCCCTTGGACATGTCCATGGGAAGCCGGCTCTGTTGCATGGCTCCCTTTTTTTGGCCTCCAGCCAATCCAGCTGAAGCCTCGTGGTGAACAGAATCTCCCACCCCTTGGAGATTTAGGAAAGCTTGCTTCAAACTTCAGTGTCATGTCTGGTGCCACTGGGGACCTTACGTGGGCAGACACAGACACATGGTACAACCCTTCAATCTTTCCCCAGAACCATCCACTGGCCTTGAGAATTTTGAGAGTTTAGTGAGACTCATGAGGTGCAGGGTGGGGGCAACCTCCCAGCCTTCCACAGTCCCGGCTTCCCCACCCTCCTGACCGAGGATCTGTCCAACAAACTCATTCCTTGTCTTTTTTTTTTTTTTGAGACGGCGTCTTGCTCTGTTGCCCAGGCTGGAGAGCAGTGGCAGGATCTCGGCTCACTGCACCCTCCACCACCCGGGTTCAAGAGATCCTCCTGCCTCAGCCTTCCGAGTGGCTGGGACTAAAGGCACAAGCCACCATGCCCAGCTAAGTTTTGTATTTTTAGTAGAGACAAGGTTTGACCATGCTGGCCAGGATGATCTTGATCTCTTGACCTCATGATCCACCCTCCTCGGCCTCCCAAAGTGCTGGGATTACAGGCGTGAGCTGCCCCGCCCGGCCCTCCCTTGTCTTTTCTAGAGGGTTCATCCGCCATCGGGTTCTGAAGTCCTAGTTTTTTCCTCCAGGGGCCTTACCAAGGAGTTTTCGAAAGCAAGGCAGTTCTCTTGCTCTAAGAGAAATCTTCTACTAGCTGAGGGCGAGACGATGTCCTTTGGCTGCATGTACTGCCGCTAAAGCTCAGAGGTGCTCGCTGTGGGCCAGGCAGGCTGGAGGTGTTTGCCTGGGTTGGCTCATCAGTGAGGTGGGTGCTGTGTTTATCCCATTTTACAGATGAGAAAACTGAGCCATAGGTAAGTTAAGTCACTTGGCCAAGGTCTACAGTAAACCCAGGAAGGCTGGCACTGGTCTTATTGTCATCATGGTTATCCTGGACACAGACGGGCTCCAGAGAGAGAGCTCCCTCCTCAGCCTCAGGTCCCCACCGAGCTATTAGTCCCGAGAAGCTGTTCCAGAGGAGGCGTGTGACCCTCTCCCACTACAGCTCCACCCCAGTTCTTGTTAAGAACTTCCTTCCCAGTTACCCACCAGTGTGTTTCTCCCAAGGGCAATGGCTGGGCCAGGTCAGCGCTGGGTGACCTGAGTGCATCTTCAACTGCTTCTTTCTCTCTGCTGTGACCCTGGCTGATCCCTCAAGGAGAGCGTCTCCCTCAATACAGGGAATTTGAGACACTCAGGACTCACTTCTCTGTCCCCCTCATTTGGCTCCAGATCATGCTGCAAGCATAGTTTCGACCTTTGCTGCCGGGCCCAGGGAGCCTGCAACTCCGTGGGGTTAGGGCAAGACCTACTCAGATGAGTTTTGAGAGCACACCTCAGCACTCCCATGACTGGGGCTTTGACCGCATTAGTCTTTCCTCTTTGATTTGGGAGACCACCTGTTCTGTCATCCCGGGTTTCCTGGCTTTGGGCTCACTTTTCTGACTTCTGGTTTATGCGGTCCTGTAAACCTTCCCTGAGGTCCTGGATTGCTGAACTGCTTCATATTCACGTCTGGCAACCTCAGGGGCTCACCCTCCAACTTGGGGACCTAACACACAGACACAGCCTGACAGTGCGGGGTAGGAAAGGCAGCTGGCCAGTCAGACAAACCTGGGTTCAAACTGCACGTCCTCCACCTGCCAGTCATGGCATTAGGAAGTCACCCGACCACTCTGCACCTATGTTTGCTCCTCTGATGGAGCCACTGATGGTACCATCCTCATTATTGGTGGTGATGATGGTCTGAAAAGCTGGAAGGCATGTGCAGTGCTCCACATCCACAGAAATGGATTCAGTTTCCTTTCTGACCTTTACCAAGTCTCCCTGGCTTTTTCTTCCTTCCTCTTCCCTTCACCTGCGGTGGCTCAGTCTCAGGTCTCCTCGACAATCATTGTCACTTAAGCTGATGAAGGTCCTGTCCTCTCCCTGCTTCCTACTGAGCCCTGAGGACAGGGGAAGGTGGAAGGGGGTTGTTGATGACAATAGCTGGGTCCCCTCCTTCTCAGACCTCTGTCTCACTTGTTGCCTGAGACTTAGGGTGCAGAACACAGCAGGCCTTGCCCAAGCAGGAGGAGAAGAAGAAACAGAAGCCACATGATTTGTAAATTGGGGTCTGCCCAAATGAGGGGCTGCCCACTTTCTGCCCTGGTGCCCATTAGCACCACCACTTGGGGGCTTAAAAGAGGGTCTGTGTGCGCAGTTGGCACCTCCCTCTTTTCCTTTTCACCTTTCCTTCCTTCCTTCCTTCCTTCCTTCCTTCCTTCCTTCCTTCCTTCCTTCCTACCAAGTGACTGTGATTGTAGGCACCCACCACCACACCTGGCTAATTGTTTTTTGGTATTTTCAGTAGAGACAGGGTTTTACCATGTTGGATAGGCTGGTCTTGACTCCTTCCCTTGAGTGATCCTCCTGCCTTGGCCTCCCAAGTCCCACCCCTGTCCTGCATCTTCTCTGCTGGGTGCTGTCATGGGCTGCACTGTACCCCCCCCAAATCCAGTTGTGGACACCAAACCCCAGTACCTCAGAACGTGACTGCATTTGGAGATGGCGTCTAAGAGCAGATCGAGTTAACGTGATGATGGACCCTCATCCTGTGTGACTGGTGTCCTTCTAAGAAGAGGAGATTTGGACACAGACAGACACAAAAGGAAGACCATGTGAAGATGCACAGAGAAGACAGCCCCCTCCAAGCCCAGGAGGAGAAAGGCCTCAGGGGAAACCAACCCTGCTGACACCTTGATCTCGGACTTCCAGCCTCCAGCGCTGTGGGAGAACAAATTTCTATTGTGTAAGACTCCCAGCCTGTGGCACTTTGTCATGGCAGCCCGAGCAAACGGATCCCTGCGCCAAGCCCCATATCCCACTCAGGTGACCAGGCAGGTGCCTGCAGCTCAGGAGGAAGCGCAGGGACCCGGGACGAAGCAGAGAGGGGCCCCCAGACAGAGCCAGAGACCTGTTTCCACGGAGCAGGACACCAGTCTGGCGCCTCCTTTATTAGAATGAAAACCCAAAAGAGGGTTAGGGAGGAATTTAGAACGTTATAGGATGTACCTGGTTGCTCCCTCATCTCATCTGCCATCCACAGGCACCCCTCCCCCTCACTGTCAGACCCTCTGGAAGGAAAACGGAACAAGAGCCCCTCACTCACGTATCCCGCTGTGCCCACCTCCCTGCTGGTCTCTTTCCCACATGCCAGCCACCTCCGGACACAACCTCCTCCGGGGACAGCCTCCATGTGCCAGTCCTGCTCCCCGGGCCCACTTCTGCTTCCTCCCGCCCTGGGATGCCCCTCCCAGTACTCAGCCTCCCCATTCCCACTCACATCGGGACTCCCCAGCTCACTGCTGGTGTCGTTTCATTTCCCATGTGCTCACCTCCGGCTCCTGAGTAACGAGAGTTTCTAAGTTGAATTTCCATATGTGGAGCATTTCTGTGTTCTTCTCCAACAAGGAGGGGCGAGTTCCTCCGGTTCATCATCTCTGGGACCTGCAGGCTTCCTAGCCGGTTGTCAGAGGGGCTGCCTTCCCCACCTCCCCCGACGCAGCCCTGTCCCCTAGGATTCGCAGACCCGGTTGTAAGCATTCAGATATTGCTTGTTGGGAGGCCTGGATATGATTTTACATTCTCCGTTTTTCATTTTTAAAAAACACATGTTCAGCAACATTCACACTATTTTGTTCTCAGATGGACTAGGAAAAAATCAAACGTTTCCTTGTGTTCTCTCTTAAATTGTAGCATAAATTGTTTTTGCTTCCTCTGCCTCCTCCCATGCTCTCCCTCCTCCCTGTCCTCCTCCTCTTTCCTTGCTCCTTTCCCTTCTCTCCTTTCTCCCGCTCCTCTTCCTCCTCCTCTTCGCTTTCTCCTTCCCCTCCCCCCTTCCTTCCTTCCCCACTTTCTCTCTTCTTCCTCTTCCTCCTCCCGCACTCCTTGAGTCTAATATTTTTCTGAAGGTCAAAGGCCCTACATGAAAAAAGACCCTCTGGCTCAGCAGGACACACGTGACACATTTCCACTGGGGAAGGCTCAGCAGGACACACATGACACATTTCCACTGGAGAAGGCCTCGCCCCTCCCACAGCAGTGACAGCAGTCACTCTGACCTTTCCTACCTGGGAACGACGGGGCACAGGGAACAGGTGTCTGGGGGCGAGTGGGGATCGAGGCTGACAGTCACCCTGCTATGGCTCCTGGAGTGCTCTCACCTGCCCCCAGCCCCCAGAGGAAGGCGGCGTGTCTGGGACTCAGAACCAATCCTTCCCTGCATTTCTCATGGCCCTACTCAAGTCCTAGCCTCTGGGGCCCACAGTCCTCAAGGGCCCTTGTTGAATGCTTCGGCCATCGTTCCCTCTTCCTGCCTTTAGCTCAGACAGGCCCTCACTGCTCCCTTCCACCTGGGTTTGGCCCTGATGGCCCTGAAGGAGGCAGAACACCTCCTTCATCCAAATTATCCCCCGAGGACAAGCAAGTCAGCCGTCCTTCTGGCTCTCTATGGCCTCGTTCAGCCTTTTCATTTTCTCTTGATGGAAAATGGAAAGGAGTCAGCCAAGGAGGACAGCAGAGGATGCCAGCCCTGCTCCGGGCCCAGCCAGTGCTGGGGGATGGCGGCCTGGGCTTCAGACATGGCAAAGTGAGGACAGGTGGGGCACTGCGGCGGGTTAGCCCAGGTCTGCCCAGACGACCTGCATGCTGCCCCATCCCAGGGAAGGAAAGCGCACACCATCTCATTCTCCTCATCGTCACCTGTCCTGCTGTCACCAGCTCTGCACAGCACAGGCACCCGAGCAGGGGATTTAATCAGCCTCTTCATTATTAGTCCCCAAGTAGTCATTGAAGTGGGCTGATTGGACCTATCTATTAGGCCTGGGGAGCTGCGGGGAGATGGCTTTTGGAGCGTTTCCTCAGCCTGCTAATCTATCTGTCTGGCATTTTATCTGGAGCCCAGAGCTCGTGCTTGAGCACTGAGGCATTTTACGGTATTATTATTACTTAGCACTTATAACACACTTCATCAATGAGAGAGTCGGCCGCCGCGCTGTCACTCTGAAGCTCGGCGCTATGGATAGGGAGATACGGATCTCGCTCTGCCTGTGTAACATTCGAGGCCTGTGTCTTTGGGTTGCTTGTGATCTTGTTATTAGTTATGTCTCCTCGAGGAGAAAACGTACTTTCGTTCTCCCGAGGCATTGGGTCAGGTGGACGGGAACACAGGGAGGGGTGCAGGAAGGGTGCACAGGGGAAGGCTAAGCTTGGGTCCCCCAGAAGCAGACCCAAGACAGACCCAAGACGAGGGGTGGAGTGCGTTTTTGTTTGTTTGTTTGAGATGTTTTGCTCTTTTGCCCAGGCTGCAGTGCAGTGGCACCATCTCAGCTCACTGCAACCTCTGCCTTCCAGTTTCAAGCAATTCTCCTGCCTCAGTCTCCTGAGTAGCTGGAGTTGTAGGTGCCCGCCACCACGCCTGGCTATTTTTGTATTTTTAGTAGAGATGGATTTCACCAGTTGGCCAGGCTGGTCTCAAACTCCTGACCTTGTGATCCACCCGCCTCGGCCTCCCAGAGTGCTGGGATTACAGGCATGAGCCACGGCGCCCGGCCCACGTCTATTCTTTTGGGAGGTGACCTTGGGAAGCACTAGCAGGGGAGTGGGAAAGGAGACAGGGTGGGAAGAAGTGAGTGCAGGATGCTGTGCCATTGAGCAGGTTACTGCCAAGGGCAATGGTGCCCAGTCCCACTGGGGAACTTGGGGAGATGGTGAAGAGCCCCTGGAAGTTATTCCACCCAAGGGTTGAGCAGCTGGAAGTTACATCCTCTGATTCCATCTGATACTGGCCAAGGCTGCCTCCAGGGACATTCACTCCCTACTCACTTGAGCTCAGCCCCAACCTGGGCTGAGAGAATCTCTCAGGTGAGTCCCAGATGCCTGTGCCATGTGCTGCCTGCTGGATGCCTGGGAGGTGGGGGCAGGGTCCTGGCAGTGGACGGCCATGGCTTTGAAGCTGGACACAGGTGTTCTGATAAGGGAACGAGCCCCAGGAAACAGCCCTCCTCCCTCATCTCAAACCCTGCCAGCTCTGTGTGTCCCCTGAATCTCAGGGCTGGAGGCTGTGCCACAAAGTCCAGTCTAGTTTGCAAAGGTCTGGGGACTGTATCCAGCTGCTCCACCTTCCCTGGGCCTACCTGGAGTGGAACATTCAAAGAGAGGCCCAGTGTGTGGTTTGGGTTCGAATGCCATCTCTGGCCCCTTCTGGCTGTGTGACCTTCGGCAAGTGACTTCATTTCTCTGGCCCTTAGTTTTCTCATCTGTGAAATGGGAGTAGTAATGATATCTGGCAGGATGGTCCTCAAGGGTTAAATGAGAGAGTGTCTATAAAATGCCTGGTCTCATGTCCAGCCGTAGAACAGGAGTCCAGGACATATTCCTTCCTCTTCCCTTTTATCCAGGGCTCCTACCCCTACCCAGGACCCTGACCAGAACACCTGTGTCCAGTTTCCAAGTCTTTTTTTTTTTTTTGAGATGGAGTCTCACTCTGTTACCCAGGCTGGAGTGCAACTGTGCAAACTCAGCTCACTGCAACCTCCGCCCCCAGGTTCAAGAGATTCTCCTGCCTCAGCCTCCTGAGTAGCTGGGACTACAGGCATGTGGCACCACGCCCGGCTAATTTTTGGTAGAGACGGGGTTTCACCATATTGGCCAGGCTGGTCTCGAACTTCTGACCTTGTGATTTGCGCTCCTCAGCCTCCCAAAGTGCTGGGATCACAGGCACGAGCCTCCACGCCTGCCCCTCCAAGTCTTTGAATTACAGAGATTTCCTCGAAGGCTCATATTCCCAGGGAGTGGGACTCCTGCTTCCCGGACACTGCGTCTTTCCCATGCTGAGGGCAGGGAGGCGCCCTGCTGACCACTCCAGCAGCCCTGCCTGACGCCTGGGCTTGCAGATATCCCCATGCTCATCAGGCCAAGGCAGGACCACATGGCATCCCCTGAGGGACCAATTTATACAGCAGCTTAAGTATCTTTTAAAACTCCTTCCCCTTTCCAGAGATGTAGGAGTCGGCAGCTGCTGCCGCTCGGGCCACGGGCTCTTCTTCAAAGGGCCTCCCCATGGGAAGATGGAAAACTTGCTAGGAAAGGCTTTTTCCTTTATTTTTCGTGTATATATATTTTTTCTTGCTCGAAGAATTCTTGCTTCTGTCTGAGCCCCTGCCTTCCACAGAGCCAGCAGGTAACTGATGGGGATCAGAGCTCTCAAGCACCCTGGGGACACCTCTTGCAGGAAGACTTCCCTAATTACCCCACAGGCTCCAATTTCTTTCTGCTCCCCCTGGTTTCCTGGCTTCCTTGAGGCCATGTGCTTCATGTGCAGAGCTCCTCTTTGTGGGCTGATGAATGTGTGTGTAGTGGGAACTTGGTGTCTATCTATCCAGGGAGATGACAGTGTGTCGAAGGATAGGACTTGGGTCTCATCCTTCCTCTGGGCTGGAGGGGCTGCTGCCAACTGGCTGGGGGTGAGACAGCCTCTGAGCCCCCTCTGAGGCTGCCTGCCGGCCCACGCAGACTCTGGTAAGAGCCAGTGACTTTGCTACAGAGGGGATCTGTCAGAGCTGAAAGGTCTAGGAACCCTTCATCATAGTAAAGACCAATTCCGTGCAGATTAAGAGGACACAGCATCCGTTCTCTTGGGCTTGGGGAAGCCATCCATCCTCCTGGAGCAGCTCTGGGCAGGAAAGGGAAAAACTCAGGTGGTGAGGTGGCGAAGAGCAGCCTTCTCCCATGCCCGAGGAGAGGCACTGGTGCCTAGGGTGTCCAGGTTCTCATGTGGCTCTGGTTCCCCACCAATGTACTGAGCACTCTGCCTCCTGCATGGGGTCATGCTTTCAGCCAGAGCCCTCAAAATGCAGAAGAGCAAGGGGCGCTTGCTCTTTCTCTCTCTCTCTTTTTTTTTTTTTTTTTGAGACCGAGTCTTGCTCTGTCACCCAGACAAGAGTGCAATGGCACGATCTTGGCTCATTGCAACCTCCACTTCCCAGGTTCAAGCCATTCTCCCACCTCAGCCTCCCAAGTAGCTGGGATTACAGGCACCTGCCATCATGCCCAGCTAATTTTCATATTTCTGTAGAGACGGGGTTTCACCATGTTGGCCAGGCTGGTCTTGAACTCCTGACCACAGGTGAGCCACCTGCCTCAGCCTCCCAAAGTGCTGAGATTACAGGCGTGAGCCACCACGCCCAGCCCCCTTGCTCTTTCTTAAGATCGACTCATCTGACTTCTTCCAAGGCTGGGAGCTCAGCTCTGTTGGAGCATTGCCCACCAGCCACCATCCTGCCCTCCTCTGTCTGCCCGGCTGCGTGGTGGTCCAGGGACATTTGGGGATCAGCTGGATGGTGGGGAAGGGCCACTTCTTCCTGGTAGGGCTGGCCAGGAGCAAAGGCAAGGAGACTGGGGAGGGGACCAGGCTCTGCTCTATTTATACTCTGCCTTGGGGGAGGGCACATTGGCAGCCCGGAGCTCTGGATGCCTCCCAGAAGCCTGAGTGGCAGTGGTGGGGGCATCTGTTCACTGAAGGAAGAGCAGAGAGAAAAAAATGGGCACTTATTGATTTTCTTCTTATGCCAGGCACCATGCCAGGTCCCTTTGATGCATGATCTCATAACATAAATATAGCATGGTGGTCAGGAGATCGGGTTCCAAAATTGACAGAACTGGGTTAGAATTCCAGCTCCCCCAGTTTCTGGCTGGGTGGTACTGGGCACGTGGGTTCACCAGCCTAAGCCTGACTTTGTTCTTCTGTTAAGTGTGAATAATTGAAGCCTTCCTCCAAGAGGTCCTGTCTCTAAAGTACACGGCAGCATACTGACCCAACAGGACGCACCCCGTGAACATTAGTGCCTTCTGTTATAAATGACCATGTGATGCAGAAAAAAATCATGCCCTGATGCAGCAGTCAAGGCCTGAGACATGAAGAGTCTCACCCGAGGCCACTGAATTGGTGAGTGGCAGCGTGGAGATCCAGGCAGGGCCCATGCCTTCCAGGATCCAAAGCCCAGGCCCTTCTCAGACATCTTCCAGCCTCCACAGGGAAAGAGATCAATGATCCCAGGGCTAGCGAGGGGCCCAGCTGCTTGGCCGTGGTGGAAGGGCAGGGAGGCCTAGCTGCCAAGCTCCCGGCAGTGGCATAGCTGGGCAGGGACTTTTCCTTGGAGTTGGCGGAGAAACTGCTCCAAAGTGCACCATGGACATGGAAGGTGGCCCTGCCGGGACAGCTGTAAACTCTTTAACCTTGAGTGGGGTTTCGTCCTTCAGCAGCCCAGAGAGGGATCAGTGGCAGGGGCGATGGAGGGGGAGGCGGCCGTGGCACAGAGGCAGCCCTGTACTCACTCACTCATGGCAGAATGGACTCTGGATAAACAATTACAGTCTATTTACCTCAGACCATACGGTGTTGGGGAACAGGTGTGCAGGTAATGAAGAGCCCAGCTCCAATTAAGCGTCTGGGAACCTAGCCGGATTCCCGCTGAATTTTGCGCTTGGGCTGAGGCCCACTTACAAATGAGAGCTAAAAGGACTGAGGCTTGGGGAAGCAGGAGCGGGGGCCTGAGGGGTGCAGGCCAGGGCCAGGGCCAGGGCCAGCCAGCAGCCCCCACCTGCCACCCTGCACCTGCTGGCAAGTGAGTGCAGCCCAGGGACCTCGTCTGGGCCTTCTCCATGGCAACCTTGGCTCATCTGGGAGTTGTGAAGGGAATGATTAATGGCCATACACCTCTTGGTGAGGCCATCCTCGGACCTGTCAGGGTGGGAAGTCGGGGGTGATTCCTGTAAGACCAGGGGGATGGGGCAGGCACCTATCACTCTCTGCAAGCTCCTTTCCACCCTGGACCTTTCTTGGCCTTCATTCCCAACCTTTCAACATGTAGTTTGGCATACTTACTGTGTGCTGAGCTAGGCACTGGAGATACACCAATAAAAAAAAGTAGACAAAGGCCTTGCTCTGAGTTTGTGTTTTAGGGGGATGGGAAGACAAACAGTCACATTCATAAAGTCATCACATGCATGAAGAATGTCAGTCATATACATGGATAAGGTCGTCACATTCATGAAGAAGGTGAATCACATGCATGGATAAGGTCATCGCATGCATGAAGAAGGTGAGTCACATGCATGGATAAGGTCACCACATGCATGAAGAAGGTGAGTCACATGCATGGATGAGGTCATCACATGCATGAAGAAGGTGAGTCACATACATGAATAACATCACATTCATGAAGAAGATGAATCACATACATGGATAAGGTCATCACATGCACGAAGAAGGTGAGTCACATACACGAATAACATCACATTCATGAAGAAGGTGAATCACATACATGGATAAGGCCATTAAATGCATGAAGATGAGTCACATACAATAAGATCATCACATGCATGAAGGTGAGTCACATACATGAATAAGGTGAGTCACATACATGAATAAAGTCATTCACACACATGAAGGAGGTGATTTCTGAGATTGGTGAGTGTGAGGAAAGCAAATTATCTCATCTGCCTGAATAGACTTCATCCCTGCAGGCCCAGCTCAAGGGGTCCTCTCCAACACCTCGAAAATGCCTCCAGGAGTCAGTCACCAGCTGCCCTGGGCTCCTGGTCGCTCTCCTGCATGCCCCCATTGCAGCCCTCGGAGGTTCTGTAAACAGCTGCTTCTGTGCCCTTTCCTTCCAGGGCACTGCCCTTCTCCAGGGCAGGGAGGGCATCCGGCTTGCTTGCTATTTCCAGTGCAGCACAGGGTCAGGCCAGCAGACAAGAGGGTCTGGCGAGTGACACAGCACCCCAGCCTCCTGGGAGACGGGTCTGGCCCACTGGGAAGACATTGTCCCCTCTGGCCTGGCCTGGCCTGAGCAGGTAGGCGAGTGGCAACTGCGGAGAGTGCCAGCCTCTGGAAGAGCCCCTGGGGCCTCATCTGACCGCAGTATGGGCAAGGTGCCCCTCACAGTGTTCTGGAGGCTACGAGATGAACCAAGAGGATGAATAGCTTCCGTCCCCGTGGTGGGCTGACGATAGTGGAACAAGGGCACATGTTCCAATGAATCTCTCGTGTCAGTTTTTACTGCAGCACAAACAGGGGGAGGTGGGGAATGCATGGTTTCTTCCAGGAAGCCCCAGTTTCCGTCGCGGGTGAGAAGAGAGACAGAAATGGGGATTTTTTACACTCCTTTGCCCGGTGAATGTTTTTGTTTTCATTTAATTTTGGATTAGTGCATTGCTTTAGGACTTGACAGATGCAGTCTGCACCTTCCCAAACTTCTCTGCTGGAAGACCCTCCGGAATATCTCCCCTTGGCCCTCTGGGGGACGCTGGCCCACTCCACAGGGCCCCCTGCAGCTCTGTCTGAT
This sequence comes from Cheracebus regulus, assembly GCA_963574635.1. NCBI lineage: Eukaryota > Metazoa > Chordata > Mammalia > Primates > Pitheciidae > Cheracebus > Cheracebus regulus. The sequence continues at coordinate 33,698 of CAUYQU010001431.1, forward strand.
TATAAAGGGAATACCTTCCAACAGAAACACACAGCTGGGTTGTAGGAAATGGATACCATGATTCCTAGGAAAATCAAGGTTTCAGATGAAGAACTTGCTCAATTTCTGAGGGTGCAGGTTTTCCAGAGCCAGGATTCTGGACAGCTCCAGCCTCCCCCACTCCCTTCCTAACCCGGAGGGCAGGAAGCAAACTAAATGGGTTATGTAGTGGGAAACAAATTGGATTTTTAAAAAATGCTCTGGTTCTAATGATCAAAGGAGTTATTCATGATCTGGAGTAGAAACTGTGTCTTGAAATCTATGTTTTGTGTTGACAGCTTCTCCCTCATGGGCAAGATCTCACACATGATAGAGCCATAAAACGCGGCACTCCGGCTGGCCCTGCTGCTTGTCTGATAAAGGAGATTGAGGGACACGCCAGCACGGGCAGAGGGCCCCGGGTCTTACCTCGCCCCCATGCCCCCCCACACCCCAACTGGTCTCGGCTTCCATCATGTCAGAAGGCCTGTCCTGCAGAACACAAAGCCCATGCTTTGCAATGACAAGGATTCCATGTTCAAGTAAGTTTGGGAAATGCCCTCTAATATCTCCCCTCCTGGAGATTCAAAACAGCCATGAGCACAGTCATGGCCATGAGGGGGCTTCCAGTAAAGAAAACCTGGCTAGCCCATCCTGGCCAACATGGCGAAACCCCATCTCTACTAAAAACACAAAAATCAGCTGGGCGTAGTGGCGTCCGCCTGTAGTCCCAGCTACTCCAGAGGCTGAGGCAGGAGAATCGCTTGAACCTGGGAGACAGAGGTTGCAGTGAGCCAAGATTGCACCACTGCCCTCCAGCCTGGTGACAGAGTGAGACTCTGTCTCAAAAAAAAGAAAAAAAAAGAAAAGAAAAGAAAAGAAAAGCTAATGAGCTATACTCAACCCAGTGGCTCTTAGACTCGTCCGACTACACAGCCCTGTTTTTACACAAGGCCTACTGATGTCCTGCAGAACAAATGCTTTCCAGAACCTATGGCGGGTCACATCACCATGCCCTTTTGCTATGGCTACCATATCAAAACACCACAGACCGGGGGTTTACATGACAGAAATTCCTTCTCTCCCGGTTTCGGAGTTTGGGAGTCTGAGATCAAGGTGTGGGCAGGGCGGGTCTCTCCGCAGCCTCTCCTTGGCCTGCAGCCTTGGCTGTCTTCTCCCTGTGTCCTCCCCTGGTCCTCCCTCTGCACATGTCTCTGTCCAAATATCCTCTTCCTATAAGGATGCCAGTCATATAGGATTAGGGCCCACCTCAGTGGCCTCAGCTGACCTCGATTACCTTTTTAAAGACCCTATCGCCAAAAATGGAAACATTCTGAGGGGCTGGGAGTTAGGATGTCAGCATCTGAATTTGGAGGGGACCCATTTCAGCTCGTTACAGTAGCAGTAGGCTTTGGCATTATGAAATTTGGTACTGGGGGGACGATGAGGAGAGCAGAGAGGTGGGTAATGGGCAGGGCACGGCTGCTGCCCGCCCCTCGGCATACTTCCCATCACAACAGTAATGACATGACTTCACAGTAACTGCATTTTCACACCTGTAATCCCAGCACTTTGGGAGGCTGAGGCGGGAGGATCGTTTGAGGCCAAGGGTTTGAGACCAGTCTGGCCAACATGGTGAAATTCCATCTCTACTAAAAAATACAAAAATTAGCCAGGCATGGTGGTGGGCACCTGTAATCCCAGCTACTTGGGAGGCTGAGGCAGGAGAATCACTTGAACCCAGGAGGCAGAGGTTACAGTGAGCCAAGATCATGTCACTGCACTCCAGCCTGGGCAACAGAGT
>CAUYQU010001432.1:0-26266 GCA_963574635.1 Cheracebus regulus
GAACTTAAATAAGTATAATTAAAATAAAGTAGGGCTGGGAGCAGTGGCTCACGTGTGTAATCCCAGCACTTTGGGAGGTCGAGGCGAGCGGATCACGAGGTTAAGAGATTGAGACCACCCTGGCCAACATGGGGAAACCCCCATCTCTACTAAAAATACAAAAAAAATTAGCCAGGCATGGTTGTGTGGGCTGAGGCTGTGGCAGGAGAATTGCTTGAACCCAGGAGGCGGAGGCTGCAGTGAACTGAGATTCCACCACTGCACTCCAGCCTGGCAACAAAGTGAGACTCCGTCTCACACACACACACACAAAAAGCACTAAAAGCTCATCATTTCTTAGTTGTGCTCCCAAACACGGTGGAGTTGGTGCTTGGTGTGGGGTGGGTGCTACTGTGTGGTGGCTAGGGACCAGAGGTATCGATAAACATCCTACAAAGCATTAAGACAGCCCCCACCACCAACATGATCTGGTCCTAAATGTCAGCTGTGCCAATGTTGAGAAATTCTGATGTTTTCTAAAGCGTGAGTTCTTCACGAGCAAGGCTAGTATCTGATTCATCTCTGTCCCTAAATCACAGTCTGACGGAGTGGATAATACTAAAGAATATGAATTTTGTTCCACCTCCCAGGCATTTGCGGCTTTTAAACCCTAATGTTATGAGTTAGGGACTATTATTATATTTGATGAAACAAAGAAGCAGCTGTGCTGGTAACCAGGCTGCTAAGGAAGGATGGAAAATCGAAATGTAGGACTAAGCAGAAAAATCCAAATATGCTGGTTAGTCACAATCGCTTCTGATCAGCCACGTATGCCAACGGCCTCCAATGAGGCACTCTTGAAGCCTTCCGTTTCTTTCACTATAAGCTGTCCCACTACGCTGCCTGCCTTTGAGTCTGTGCCAAACACAAATGGTGTCGGTTGACTCCCTTGTTAGAGCAAGCTCTGAATTAATAGCCTTTGCTTGTTTTCACCGGGTGGTCTTTGTTGATTTCCACGTAGCACAGGACGTGAAAAGCCCTTCACGTGTTGCACGCCCTTGTTTCTTCTTGTTATAATGAATCCTGCGGTACCACGTTTTCCCAGTGATGAGTTCCCAGGACTTTGCGCTTACAAAGGAGGAGAGCTCTGGAATACAGCGAACGGCCAGGAAGAACTCTCCCCTCCAGCCTAGTCTGAGGGATTGCTTAGGTATCCCCTAATGTACATGAGATGGTTCAGCTCATACTCAGGATTGGAACATAGCCAGCACCAGACAGATGGCAGCAGGAGAGTCCCCTGCAAGAGTGGACATCCCTCCATGCCTGGAACTCTTTCCTTCCAGGAGACCACACACAATTCTGTTTCTATCGGGCTTGAAGGAAGTACCATAGAATCCTTCAGAGCCGGGCGTGGTGGTTCACACCTGTAATCCCAGCACTTTGGAGGCCGAGGTGGGCGAATCATGAGGTCAGGAGATGGAGACCATGCTGGCTAACACGGTGAAACCCTGTGTCTACTAAAAATACCTGTAGTCCCAGCTACTCGGGAGGCTGAGGCAGGAGAATCGCTTGAACCTGGGAGGCGGACGCTGCAATGAGCCAAGACTGCACCATTGCACTCCAGCTTGGGTGACAGAACGAGACTCTGTCTCAAAAAATAAAAAGAAAAAAAGAAAAGCCTTCAGAGCTGACGCAGATCAGTGGTCACTACACTCTGCCTTTATTCCAGAAGTCCAGAAGGATACTGGGTCTTATCTCCACTGACAGCCAAAGCTCTTGACTGTCTAAGCAATTGCTAAGAATTACCAATGGAAAGAATTAGTTCCCTGTGGCTACTATGAAAAATTATTACAAACTTAATGGCTTACAACAATACAAATTTACTATCATATGGCTGTGGTGGTCAGAAGTCTCCTAAAATCAAGGTATCAGCAGGGCTGTGCTCCTTCTGGACATTTTCGGGGATAATTCATTTCCTTGCCATTTCCAGCTTCTAGAGACTGTCTGCATTCTGCTTATGGCTCCTTCCTCCATGTTCAAAGTCAGTCATGTAGCATTTTCAAATCTCTCTCTCCCTTTTTTGTTCCTGAGTTGGAGTCTGGCTGTGTTACCCAGGCTGGAGTGCATTGGTGCAGTCTTGGGCCACTGCAACCCCTGCCTACTGGGTTTGAGCAATTATTCTGCCTCAGCCCCCTGAGTAGCTGGCATTATGGGCACCTGCCACCATGCCCGGCTAATTTTTCTCTCTCTGTCTCTCTCTCTGATTCTGCTTCTGTCATCACATGTTCTTCTCTCATTCGACTGTGTTTCTATTTTTAAGGACTCTTATGATTACATTGGCTCCAACAGGGTAATTCAGGATAAAATCCACATCTCAGAATCCCTAACTGACTCATAAGCAAAGTCCTTTTTGTCATGTAAGGTACTATACTCATATGTTCTGGGTGTTCGGATATGGACATTTCTAGGAGGTCTTTCTTCTGCCTCCTATGACATGGATCTAGTTAAGTTTTTTAAATGAGTCAGTTTAATTGCGGTAAGTTGTGTATTCATAATACTGAGAGCAACCACTAAAAATCTCTAATAAACTCAAAATCACTATGGATAAATATAGAATTCTAAAAATTTCACAAGAAGACAGGAAAAAGAAAATAGTGAAATGAAAAACAGAAGAAGGAAGCAGAAAATAAAACACAAAGTGGTATTCTTAAACTCGAGCATATCAATGATTATATTAAATGTAAGTGGTCTAGTTTATTTACAATAGCCAAAATCTGGAAACAACCAAAATGCCCCTCAATAGGTAGATGATTAGACTAATTGTGATACATCCATGCCATGGAATACTCATCAATAAAAAGGAACAAGCATTTAAACACACACTGCTTGGAAAGATCTTAATGGCGTTATGCTGAGTGGAAAAAGCCAATTTCAAAATTGTCACACACTGTATGATCTCTTTGATCATACAGTTTATTAACTTTGGAGTCAACAAACATTTGAAGCCTTGGAGAAATGTTTAGCACATACCATGCATAAATAATAAAGCATTTGTCTTTATTTTCAGCATGAAATAATCATGCCTTAAGATATGCATTTATTAGGTCTCACATATATGCATATACTAGGCATATGTATATATGTGATATATGCATATTGTACATTGTGTTCTTTTTTAAAAATTAAAAAAAAATTAAATTTCTTTTAGAGACAGGGTCTCACTCTGTTACCCAAGCTGGAATGCAGTGGTGTGATCACAGCTCACTGTGGCCTCCAATTACTTGTCTCAAGCAATCCTCCCACCTCAGCCTCCCGATCACCTGTGTGCCATCATGCCCAGCTAATGTTTAATTTCTTGTAGCGACAGGGTCTCACTATATTGCCTGGGCCAGTCTCAAACTCCTGGCCTCCAGTGATTTTCTTGCTTTGGACTTCCAAAATGCTGGGATTACAGGGATAAGACATCACTCCTGGCTGTTTTTGTTCATTTGTTTTTATCTGAGACAGAGCCTCGCTCTGCCCCCTGGGCTGGGGTGCAGTATTGCAATCATAGCTCACTGCAGCCTTGAACTCCTGGGCTTAAGCAGTCCTCCCGCCTCAGCCTCCCAAAGCACTGGGATCACAGGCATGAGCCCCTATACCTGGCCTGTATTCTTAATATAGATACACACATAGAGATAATGTGCATCTTGTTCAACGTGCTTTACAGATACAAATATCTGAAATATCTGAAATCAATTTTTCCAACAACTCTATGAAATTGGAAACAGCATTATCCCAATTTCACAGATGAAGAAAATGAGGCACACAGTGGTTAAGTAACATACTCAGCATGCACAGCTAGTAAGTGCTAGAGATAAGTATAAATACAGACGTCTTTGGGAAGGAATATACACAAAAGTGTAGAAATAATACTTACGTCTGGGTAGAAATACAATAGCTGTTGTTTGCTTGCTTTGTTGTTTTTCTGAAATTGACAATATGTCTAGGACAAGGGCCCACAGACTTTTCTATAAAGGGCCAGACGGTAAATACTTTAGGCTTTTCAGCCCAGAAGGTCTGTGTCACAACTACAAAGCTCAGCCTCGTAGGCTGACGGCAGCAGTAGACAATACATAGTGAAGTGGCATGGTTGTGTTCCAAACACTTTACTCATGGACACTGGAATTCACATTCTCTGTGATCTTCATGTCATGTAATGTTCCCTTTTGTCTTTCCCCTCCAACCATTAAAAAATATAACAATGGATTTGCAGTAGCTTTGAAAGTCTCTTGGGAAAAAAAGTGAAAAAAAGAAAACAGCAAAAAAATAAATAAATAACGATTGCTTTTAGCTCACAGGCCTTACAAAAACAGAAGGAGGGCAGGATTTGGCCTGCAGATCACAGGATGACAAGCACCACGCTCAGCATGAAACTGTTCTAAAATGTTGCTTTAAGATGAAAAAGCAGATATGGTTCTTTGGTCAGCAGCTGGTGGCGTGGGCACAGGTCTGCAGACCTGCCAGCCTCCAGGCAGGTTAGAGGGCAGGTGTGGGCAGTTCGTTTTGTCCCGGGAGCCTGGGAAGACAGTGGGTGAGCAGAGAGTCCTGTCTATCCTGAGAGGAGAACATTCAGCCCAAATTCCAGCCCCACTATGCGCAGATCAGAGCCATTTCTGAAAATGTCGCTGCTGATTCTGCTTTTCCTGGGATTGGCAGAAGCCTGTATTCCTCGTGAAGGTAATGCTTTCAGCCACGCCTTGTCTCCTCTGTGTATTTTCTTACAAATGGGGAGGCTCTCATGGGCTGGATTCAGAGAGAATCTCCTGAAGTCTAACAGACTTCTTGCTTCCGATTTAGACACTCACATTTCCCTGATGGACACGGTGGGGTGAATGAGTCTGGGTTGCTAGCCTCTGTCCTTGGAGATAGACTTGTGTCTGCACTCTGGTTTTTATTCACCCATTCTTTGTGACTTTGGAGGGACAGTGCTTCTGCAAGCCTTGCTGTCCTCATCTGACCAATGGGGCCCGCAAGAACCCCCAGTCCACAGGACTATTGCACGTCATTGATGAGCTCATGTTGTGTGGTGTCTGGAAGTGAACGTCACTGTGGTTAGAGAGTTCTAGTGAGACTCCAGACCTTTGCAATGTGAAACAGTATACTGGGAAGAGGACTTGAGTCTCTTCACAACACTGAGTTCCTCGTTCCTCATTTGATCTACAAATGTTTACTCCTGGTTCTTTCCGCGAGCTTGATGCTAGGAATACAGTGATGAGAAAGACAGAAATACTCCTGTCTTCATGGAGCTCCCACCCTAAACAAACACATTCTAGTGTGGGGATTCAGACAAGGCCTCTCTAGAAAATGTTACATCTGAGGTGAGGAATAGGAGCTGGCCAGCTGAAGAGTTAGGAGAGAGTATTCCAGGCAGGGAGACTTGCATAGGCAAAGGTCCTGGGGCAGAAGACACTGAGTCCTTTCATCAGAGAGAAGACGGTGTGTCAGGAACGTGGTAGTCAGAGGGAGGGGCATGGCGGCAGGATTGTCACAGGTAAGAAGAGAGAGGAGGCAGGAAACAGAATAGACGGGCATGTGGGTCACATGAATGATTTTGGGTGTTATCTGAAGGGAAAAGGAAGCTGTTAAAAGGTTTTCAGCAAAGGAGTGTCATATTTAAGAGGTTTTGTGTGTGTGTGTGTTTGTTTGTTTAAATAATCTGTCTTGCCCCTCAGGAAAGAATGGATTAGGCAGGAATCAGAGTAAGGGCAAACACACGTTAGAAAATGTTTTGGTCATCAGGGTGAAGGTGGGAATGAGTGGAAGTTATGTGACATTGAGGAAAGAGCTTACAGGATTCAGTGATGGGTCAGAGGCTGGCAGTTAGAGAAAGAGAAGCGTGCAGAAAGGCTCTCTCTATACATAAATGTATTTGCAGCTGGGTAACTGAGGCTGCCCTTAACTGAGATGAGAAAACTCTGTAGAGGCCAGGCGCGATGGCTCACGCCTGTCTATCCCAGCACTTTGGAAGGCTGAGGCAGGAAGATCACCTGAGGTCAGGAGTTCAAGACAAGCCTGGCCAACATGGCAAAACCTCGTCTCCACTAAAAATACAAAAATTAGCCGGGCATTGTGGTGGGTGCCTAAGTCTCAGCTGCTCAGGGAGGCTGAGGCAGGAGAATCACTTGAACTCAGGAGGTGGAGGTTGCAGTGAGCCGAGATCACGCCACCGCACTCCAGCCTGGGCCACAGAGCAAGACTCCAAACAAAACAAAACAAAACTCTGCAAAGCAACACATTTAAAAAAAAATTTTTATTTTGAAATCACTTTAGACTTATAGAAAAGTCACAAAAATTGACTTTCTGAATATTCTTCACCCAGTTATCCCAGCTGTTAACATCTAACCTAACCAAAGCACAATGATCAAAACCCAGACCTAACATCAGAACAAAACAAAGAAATTACAGACCTATTCAAATTTTACTAATTTTTCTACTAATAGAAACACTATTCTATTTGAGGATCCAATCCAGAATCCCACCTCATATTTTCAATTAAAAAAATTTTTTTTTGCATAAAATCCAGCTCTTGCTCAACCATGGGGCATTTCGTTATTCCATCTCCTTTGGTCTGGGGATGTGTCCTTAGAACATGTGGTTGAACATGTCTGGGATACCTACTGGATACAATGTACGTAACACAGGCGATGGTGCACTAAAATCCCAGACTTCACCACTACACAACTCATCCATGTCACCAAAAACACGTGTACCCCTAAAGCTATGGCAATTAAATTTTTTTTTGAGACAAAGTCTCACTCTGTCACCCAGGCTGAAGTGCTGAGGTGTAATCTCAGCTCACAGCAACCTCCGCCTCCCAGATTCAAGTGATTCTCCTGCCTCAGCCTCCTGAGTAGCTGGGATTACAGGCACGGATCACCACACCCAGCTGATTTTTGTATGTTTAGCAGAGACAGGGTTTCACCATGTTGGCCAGGTTGGTCTCGATCTCTCGACCTCAGATGATGCGCCTGCCTCAGCCTCCCAAAGTGCTGGGATTACAGGTGTGAACCACTGTACCCAGCCAGGAAATTAAAAATACTTTAAAAATAAAGATAATAAATATACATATTGACATAAATAAAATATTTTAGTGAAATGGCTATTTGTTTCCAAACTGAAAAAGTTTAGTGAGAAGAAAGGTATTATTTTACATTTTTGCAAATCTCTTTCATGTCTAGCTTAATAGAAAACAGCTGAATTCTCATTTCTGCTTCAGTGTGTCACAAGGTGCTATGTTTAAAAATATTGTATGTATTTATTTTGGAGACACAGTCTTGCTCTGTCACCAAGGCTGGAGTACAGTGGCACACTCTTGGCTCACCGCAATATCTGCCTCCTGTGTTCAAATAATTATCTTGCCTCAGTCTCCCACATAGCTGGATTACAGGTGCCACCATGCCTGGATATTGTTGTATATTTAGGAGAGACAAGGTTTCACCATGTTGGCCAGGCTGGTTTTGAACTCCTGACCTCAAGTGATCTGCCCGCCTCGGCCTCCCAAAGCGCTGGGATTACAGGTGTAACACCCTGCCACAATATGCAGAATAGCATATTCAACCAAGATAGGTTGAAGCAAATGAAAATCTAATCACATGCAGATAAGGAGCTGGAAAAGGGAAGATCATGCAGACCCCTGTTTCAGGCAGAGTTCTCCAGAAGCAGAATCATGAAGATGTAGAGATACATGGAGATATAGATGTTGATGTTTGAGGATGGATTTGTTAGGGGAATTAGCGCACACAGTTGTGGGGTCTGCAAGCTGGAGAACCCGGAGAGCCGGTAGGGTGTCTCAGTCCAAGTCCGAAGGCCTCAGAACCAAGGAAGCTGATGGATGGTCTAACTCTCATTCTGAGGCCAATGGCCTGGGAGCTCAGGGGGGCTGCTCGCTCAAGTCCTAGAAAACCAAAAGCTGGAACACCTGGAGTTCTGACGTCCAAGGCCAGAAGAAGGGCATCCCAGCTGCAGAAGGGAGAGCAAGAATTGACCCTTACTCCACCTCTTTGCTTCATCTGGACCTCCATTCAATTGGATGGTGCTCACCCCCAAGGAGGGTGGATCTTCCCCACCCAGTCTTCCAACTGACACACCAACATCCTCCAGAAGCACCTTCACAGACACACCCGGGGCAGCCCAACCATTCTCGTCCACTGCCAGACCACTCGGGCTCCCCTTTCAGCAGACGGATGGACTCCGTGCCTGCTGAAGCACTGAGAATAAATATGTATGTTTTGTTATAGCAGCCAAGAAAAAAAATATGCCTTACCAGCTCTGTGAGTACCTCTTAGTCAAGCTGACATCCCAGATCAACCATCACATTCCCAGAAAGGGTCTCAGGGACCATCCCACACCCCCACCAAGTGGTCTTTGGATGATACTCTGAGAATTTCTGCTCCAAGTCATATGGAAGGGAAAAAGATCTCTTTTTTCCACCCCGAAAAGACTGCAGGACTTAAGTTCCTAGAGGGCAGGGACTGTATTCTTCTCCTCTGTTTATTTCTATACCCTAGCAAAATTCCTAGCGCTCAGCAGGACTAAATAAATGCAAAGAGGTTTGCAAAATGGAAAGCACTGTGAAAACGTAAATGTTATTATTTCAGATCGAAAGGGGATAAAAGGAACCAACATGAATTGATTAAGCATCTAGCATGCACTGAGAATTTAAAATATGTCATGCGATTTAATTTTCAAAGTAGTAAGTGTCCCACATTGGGTCTGAGGTTTCCAAAGCTCTGAATCCTCACAGAACCATCATCATGAGAATCACTTTGGAAACTTAAAAAATATATAATCCCCACCCCAGACCTGGTGAGCTAAAATGCCTGCAGATCAGATTTTGGGTTTTTTATACCTAAAAAGCTAGCCTATATGAGTTCCTTCCTGTCTTCGAAAGCTGAACTTTCTAAACCTACACAAATGCAAACATCTCATGATCCACACTTTGTTTTGGTTTCAATTTAAAATATTATGCTGTTTTAATTTAAATGTTTTATGTTAAATTCTTAATATTTAAATTAATTAAAATAGTATTTACATAAACATCAATTACATTTAAATTATTAATTAAATATTTGATTTAAAATATCATGTTATTTTCATTTAAAATAAGATTTCCAGGGTTCAGAATTCAAGAAGTTCTCAAAGTTATACTGGAAAAAAATTCCTTCCCAACCTATTCACTCATTTCCCTTCCCCAAAAGAATCTGATATTAACTATTTCTTCCAGATCCTTCGAGAGATATTTTATGCAAGTATAAACAAATATGTATTTACATGTTCAAAGTCTTCCTGTTTCTATTTTTACAAAAAAGACAGTGTATTACACTGTTCTGTATGCACCTTACTTTTTTCTCCTAGTAATACTTCCTGAAGATGACTCTATGTCAGTTCATAAGGAGCATCCTCAAATCCTATTTATATGTTTTTGGCTGCATAATATTTATCGTATGGAAGTCCATAATTAATGTGACCAGTCACATACTAATGGTCACTCAGGTTGTTTCTGGTAGTTTGCTCTTTTAAACAATGCTTCAAAGAAAAATTCAGCTTACATGAAATTAGACATATGGGATATATGTCAATGTCAATCTATGTATTTTTATATTTATTAAATAAATATATAAATATATTATATATAGTACATTATATATTTATAAATAAATATATAAATATATATTATATATATTTATATATTATATATATTTATAATATATTTATATATATTTATATATTATATATTTATATCTGTAGGATTATATATGGATATATGTAGAATTATATCACTATGTAGATATATATTTATCATCTATATATAACTACCGTCTTTGTCTGTTTTGGGCTGCCATAATAACCTGAGACTGGATAATTTATAATGAACAGAAATTTACTGGCTCATGTTCTGGAGGCTGGGAAATCCAAGACTGAGGGTTTGGCATCTTGTGAGAGCCTTCTTATTGTGTTATCCTGTGATGGAAGGACAGAGAGAGAAAGCGAGCTCAAAGCTTCAGGCCCCTTTATAATCAGCATTAATCTACCCCTGAAAGTGGAGCCCTTGTGATGTAAATACCTCCCATTAGGCGTCACCTCCCAACACTGTTGCATTTGGGATTAAGTGTCCAGCACACGCTATTTGGGGGACGCACTCAAACCATAACACATACACATTTGACCCTTGAACAATGTGACAGTGAGAGGCACCAACCTCCAGTGCAGTTGAAAATTCACGTATAACTTTTGACTTCCCCAAAACTTAACCACTAATAGCCTACTGTTGACCAGAAGACTTGCCAATAACATCAACAGTAGATTAACACATATTTTGTATGCTACATATATTACATGCTGATTCTTACAATAAATAAGCTAGAGAAAAGAAAATGTTATTAAGAAAGAGAAAATAGGCTGGGCACGGTGGCTCACGCCTGTAATCCAAGCACTTTGGAGGCCAAGGCGGGCGGATCACCTGAGGTCGGGAGTTCAAGACCAGCCTGACCAACATGGTGAAACCCCGTCTTTAAAAAAAAAAAAAAAAAAAGAGAGAGAAAATATGTTTCCATTAAGTGGAAGTGGATCATTATAAAGGTCTTCATCTTTGTCATCTTCACACTGAGTAAGCTGAGCGGAATAAGGAAGGCCAGGGGTTGGTCTTTCTGTCTCAGGGGTGCCAGAGGCAGAGGAAAATTCACATGTAAGTGGATAAGCATAAGCGTGACCATGCAGTTCAAACCTGCATGGTTCAAGGGTCAACTGTGCGTGTGCGTGTATACACATACACATGTATATATTTATATAAATATATATTTGTAAGATTAATTTCTGAAACTGCAAAGTTAAAGAAGGGTTTCCAACACTCACGCCAATACAATGCTATTGCTGCATTGATCTCTGTCAAATTTATATGACAAACTACATAAAAATAGTGCCCCATATAAAGATTCTCCTTCATATAATGACGGGCAAATAAATGTTCCATGAAGGAATAAAGAAACGCATGTGAAAATTAACAGAGATGGATGATATTCAGTCCACTCTCTTCCTTGCATTTTCCATGTTGATTCACTGGCTCCCGGCTCTGCCGCCCTTTCCAGTCAACCGTAAGTCCTATCTCCTTCCCCCTACACAAACGGGGAGCCCTTCAACCTAGGGAAGGAAGGGAATGAAAGGGAGAGGCACAACCACTGCCTATCACATTTAACCTGGGCAGATTCAGATGCCCTCAATGCAAACATGGCCCTTCATCCAGAATCTGCAGGTTGCGGTGGGTAGGAAGGGTGCAACTGGATGGACTTCCAGGAGGCCAACAAGCCTTTGTCATCAGGTCTAAAACTGGGTGTGCTGTCAGAGAGAAAGAAAACCTGTGTAGTGTTCTTGGAATATAGCTTTGATCAGATTTTCAGAAGGAGCAATGACCTAACACAATCTAGGAACCTTTTGCTCTAAAATGTACACCTGGATTAGATTGTATGTATTCGTTGGTGGGTTTCAGATGAGAAAAATATGGTGCAGGGTGGGTAAGACTTCTTCCTTTCCCAGAATTAACATGCAGGTCTCCAGTTGAGAAGGGGAGATGACACTTCGTTACTATGGAGACCCTCCTTATGCTAGAAATTCGGGTGGAGAAGGGAAGGTTTGGATTCCCCAGGCTGTTGGTACCCCTGAAGCTTCTGACTTCAGGGTAAATGTGCCTCCAAAGGGGTCCAATCCACTTAGAATGGATTGCAGCTCCCCATTCTGGTTCTCTAACCCATCTCAGGACCTGTGGGGTGCAATGAGGTACCAAGGATGACTTAATTCGTTTCATATTCTCTCTGAACCTTTACTGGCAACGTGGCTCTCACCGGCTACCACTGGTCCTGCCCTTCCTGCTGCCTGCCTGCCAACAGAGCTGAAAGGTAAGACTCTCATTCCACCTCTTGCCCTTTGGGTTCGATTTGTCTTTGTCCCAAAGGGATCACTGCTGCCAAACTTCAACTTCTATTTCTTCTCTGGTCTGTTCACAGCTTAGCTTCTAATAGAGGAACTAATCAAACCAAGTGCTGGAATTCACCTTTGATGAACAATAGCAACAACAAACCCCCCCCGCCCCCACCACCTCCCCAAAAGCCAGTTGCCCAGAAATTGAGCACTCTTTCATGGTCCAAACTTCAGGAAGGTCCACGCATGCCTCAAGGAAAGCTGTCAGGTCTGTGAGCTAAATTCAGGTCTACCTGACACCTATAATAATATTTGGTTAGACACGCTGACTTACATCTTTGCTTTCTGAGGTCAGGTAGTAAAAGCCACCATCATCGCTGTCTATTTAATAATTCCTAGAGATAGCAATCTGGAACAAGTTCGGTAGAATGAGACCATGGCTTTTAATTGAGTTTATAAGACTAGGAGGAAGGAGGCTAGGTCAGAAAGTGGGATGAGGGAGGACTGGCAGGAAGGTGGCAGGGTCCACACGATGCACCTTTGCTTTCAGAGCATACTTCTCCTCCTTCCTAGGTGGGGCCACCTTAGAGAAGTCGCTTCACCTCTCTGTGCCTGCTTTGCAAAGTTAAATGAAGTTACAGTTGCAAAACATTTTCAACTCAGGCTTCACTACCTCCTTCTGAGTCCATGTCTCTGCCCCACTATGCACACACAGGCACACCCTTACGTACAACTGTAGTATTATTATCCTCTTCGCTTTTATTACCTACCTCATAGTACGATTTCTAACTTTACCGTGACCTTGAGCCAGGAGCTACGCTAAGTTCTCAATCTGCAACATCGTCCTTCTTTATTGACATAGCTCCAAACAGGAAATCGCATCTCCATTTTGCAGAGTACAGAGAATTCACTGATCATCCCAAGGCCACCCACTCAGTGAAATGCATCGCCTGGATATCAACCATTCAGTGCCCACATCAATATTCCCAACATTAGGCATTATCTACCAGCTGAATTTAAGTATGGAGAATGGTGTTGTGAGCTATGTAAATACAGCATTTTCCACCAGCAAACTCAGTGGGACTCTTCAGTATGTAGGATGCCTTGCCCCAGTTAACATTCCCGTTTTGTAGATAAGGAAATGGAGATTTATAGACGTCAGAGAGATGTGAGTTTGAGTTCCTGCTTTTTTGCTCACCAGCTGCACAGGTCTTTGCAAATCACATAATTCTTTGGAGGTTCACCTGTCCTCATCAGTACCATGGGGACAATATCTGAGCTCAGAGGGTTGGTGTGCGGTAAATACAAGAACAGAGCTTGGCTCCCCTTTCTAGAGGCCATCGGGGCTCATCTTTTCTTCCGTTCCTAGCATGAATGAACAACGGTTCATGATTGTCATCCCAATCTCTTTTCCTACTTTGGAAGCTCTTCCCTGCACCAAATGCACGGGGGTCCTCAGTCATCTCACAGCGTTCTGAGTCCCAGTCCCCGACTGCTCACCATGCATGACCCCTTGTGGATTCTACTTCCCAATCTGCTCCCAGCCCCCGGCATCTGACCTTCTTTTTGGTTTTCTGATTATGGCTTCGCCTTTGCGACGTCTTGGGCACAACGTTCTGCCCCACGCATGTAACCCTGGCCACCATGCTGACTCTCCTGGATGGGCTGCCATCAGGGATCGTAGGTAAATACCTCGCCACTTCACAACACCCCCCGGACTGTGCACTTTGGTGGGAGATTTTGAGCAAGGCTTTCTGAGTATCTAGTATGTACCTGGACTCATGCTTGGGCATGGAAGCCCAGAGGTGGATCTGATATGCTCACTCTTTATAAACTCAGAGTCTGGTGGGAAACAGACACAAGTAAACAGAAATTAGATTAGAGACAAGTGATGCTTGCTATGATTTTTTTTTTTTTTCCTGAGAGGGAGTTTCACTCCGTCACTCAGGCTGGAGCGATCTCAGTGATCTAGGGTCACTGCAGACTCTGCTTCCTGGGTTCAAGCAATTCTGCCACCTCGGCTTCCAAGTAGCAGGGATTACAAGCGCTCACCACCATGCCCAGCTAATTTTTGTATTTTTAGTAGAGACAGGGTTTTGTCATGTTGGGCAGGCTGGTCTTGAACTCCTGACCTCGGCAATCCACCGGCCTCGGCCCTGCAAAGTGCTGGGATTACAGACCTGAGCCACTGCGCCTGGCCTTACTATGATTGATAGAGGTAGGAACACTGATTAAGTGGGAATAATGAGGAATGGCTGAGGCATTATAGCCACACTTCCTGAAGAAGAGAGTTTGTTAAATCTGTTGAACTGGGGGAAATCTATTAATTAGAAATATTTCTTTCTGTTCCATTTGCACATCATTTGTTATGTCTTCCTCCTCAGGTCTGATGAGCAGACTGTCACCAGATGGTAAGTGTCGGGATTATGTCCTTTGGACCTGGTCTTTCTCTTCCCTTGTCTGCAAGATAATGCAGACTTATGGAGTCATTTATGCTTTTATGAAGAGTCTATAGAACATTTCGGGCATTATCCAATCACATGTTTTGCTTGAGCTTTGATGTAATAATAAAAACCTTTATTACTATATAAGGTTACAGCTAGAATTCTGCCTAATAATTACTACGCTGTGGAATTTTAAAGTTTTATAAATAGCATATGCACATGGGAAAACACTGAGGGAATATAAAATGAAGTCAAAATCATTCTCTTCACCACATTCCCGGCTCTGCTCTCTAGAAGCAAGCACCATTTCTAGTTTCATGTGTCATCTCCCAAGAAATAGTCACACACACATATATGTACATCCTTAACTTCAAGCTAAAAGTATTATGTGTTTTAGCAATATAACTTTACCTCTTTCAGATACCTGAAAAATGCTTCATGTAGACTCCCATAATTTAATGAGCCTCTGGTTCATGTACATTTAGTTTTTTTCCTAATATATGATGTCAGTTTTTAGTTTCCTTCCACCCTGTTGACTGGGATACCTAAAATATTTTGATTTCAGTTTTATTTTGTTTTGATATTATTACAAACAGCAGTATGATGGAAATCCTTATACAATCATGGCTTTTTTAGTTTTGCAAATTTGTACCTGTTAAGTTCCTAAAATGGCTGGGTCAAAGGGTATCTGCCTTTTAATTCTGGACAGGTGTTGAACAAATGTGCACCCTCATATTCAGCCTGCAGGGACGCCCATTTCCCCATACCTTCAGCAACATGGGATATTATCTCACTTTTTACTTTTGACAATGTGATGGCTAAAAAAAAGTTGCCCCCCCAATATTTTTCTCACAGACTGAACCTCATCAAGATTTCTTGCTACATCTATCATTCTTCTTTTTTTTTTTTTTTTGAGACAGAGTCTCACCCCACCACCAGGCGCCAGGCTGGAGTGCAGTGGCGTGACCTCGGCTCACTGTAACCTCCGCCTCCTGGGATCAAGCAATTCTCCTGCCTCAGCCTCCCCAGTAGCTGGGACTACAGGCACATGCCACCACGCCCAGCTAATTTTTTTGTATTTTTAGTAGAGACGGGGTTTCACCATGTTGGCCAGGATGGTCTCGATCTCTTGACCTCATGATCTGCCCGCCTCGGCCTCCCAAAGTGCTGGGATTACAGGCGTGAGCCACCGTGCCTGGCCGTCTATCATTCTCTAAATGGACACACAGCTTTTTCCTTAAGTAAATAAACTTGAAAAGGACTCTTTACACTGCTTGAGTAAGGGGTCAGCCAGTGTTACTACTTGTCATAAGAAGACAACTGTGAAGATAAATATGAAAATGAAACATCATTAAACTGTAACTAGACACTGTTTTCTGCCAAGGCTCGTTGCGTGAAGGTTGTTCTCGCTCTTTGGTAGAAAAGAAGACTAGCAGGTGTTAAGAGTTAAAGATGAGTTGGCAACATTTTGAGAATTTCCCTCTGGTTGGAGGAGAATTGGAAGATGAAAAACTCCCACCATGTGGCACCCAAGAAGTTAGAGCTGAATCTGTGTCCCCCTGAGATCTCCTCAGGGTCACTAAGCCTTCATCTCTCACTGCTAGAGGTGCCCAGCAGAGGGAATGCTAGCCAGGCTTCCCAAAACATACACACCCAGAATACCACATGGCTCCATAATTTACCTGCACACACCACCCAGGCCAAGTCTGTTTGCTTCCCGGTAAACCAGCATTAGCAGCACACACTGCGCTGTGGTTGTGAGATGATGATAAGATGTCAGAAACACTCAGATACTAGGGCGCCGGTGAAAGTGGGTTTGGCTCCCCGCCACCCCCAGCATTCCGTGGGTTCTGGACTCCAAAGTCCTCGCTGTGGTTTCTGTTACTCCTATGATGAGTTTCTGAGTTCTGTCCATCTTAGGTGGCTAAACAACCGTGCACTTTCTCTGTTTGCCTATCAGCCTGGAAGTAGAACTCTCCTCCATGAGTTCCTCCCAGAAATGTGTTGTGGGAAAAATCGTACAGAAACCTAGAATTCCTGAGTTTTGATGAAGAGGAGAGTGTAAGGAACACCCCAACCTTGAGCACGCAGCTTCCCCCACCTTACCAACTATGCTCAACTCTCCTTTTCTTC
Organism: Cheracebus regulus; assembly: GCA_963574635.1. Taxonomy (NCBI): domain Eukaryota; kingdom Metazoa; phylum Chordata; class Mammalia; order Primates; family Pitheciidae; genus Cheracebus; species Cheracebus regulus. The sequence continues at coordinate 16,509 of CAUYQU010001432.1, forward strand.
TCCTCCCGCCTTTTGTCCCTCCCACGTTGCCTGTGGAGCCGCAGTCTCCTTTAAACAAGCCCAGTAATTCCATTCTCCCTCACTCCTGTCCCCCAAAATCCACCCAACCCATATATACCAGCCCTCTGTTTGCCAGAACCTTCCTCCTAGGAATGCATCAGAACTTTATTATTTTATTATTATCACTTTTTTGAGATGGAGTCCTGCTCTGCCACTCAGGCTGGAGTGCAAAGGTGTGATCTCTGCTCACTACCACCTTCGCCTCCCGAGTTCAAGCGATTCTCCTGCCTCAGCCTCCAAGTAGCCGGTATTACAGACATGCGCCACCACGCCCGGCTAGTTTTGTCTTTTTAGTAGAGACGGGGTTTCAACATGTTGGTCAGGCTGGTCTCAAACTCCTGACCCCATGATCTGCCCGCCTCAGCCTTTCAAAGTGCTAGGATTACAGGCGTGAGCCACTGCGCCCGGCCAACAGCTGGACTTTATAAAAAGCAAAATGTTCTTATTCCACATGTGAAGTGCCTGCCATGAAACCAAGTACCAATCTAATGTAGCCACTGTCAGGTATACAACGGTGGGGAGTTGAGGTGGATGTGGTGGGAGTCACAGACTCACAGGGCTGGAAATCATGTGAGTCACTACACAGCTGGGGAAACTGAGGCCTGGAAGGAGCATCAGAGGCAAGGTAGCCACTAAGAGCAGATTCATCAGCACCTTAAATGAGCCAATGAATTTCCAAGTACTCATGTGCACCGATTCTTTTAATCCTTCCAACCACTCTAAGAGTTGTAAACGCCACAATATCTAGAGTGACCAACTTGCCCCAGGACATCTCCAGTGTTAGCTCTGAAACCCTCGCATCCTGGGAACCCCTTCCGTTCTGGGCAAACCAGGATGGTTGGTCTCTTAATTATGACTCCACTTTTCTGATGAGGAGACTGAGGCACAAGGAAGTTGCTGGTGGTCACGAGGCGGGGGTGGCATAGCCAGGACTGAAGCACAGGTCCTAATGGGTGGCACTCCGCTGTTCTCAGGGTGAAGGCTGAGGCCCTTAAGCTGACTCTCAGGGCGCAGCACCACTGAGCTCCAGATACTCTCCAGCCACGCCTCGTGCCACGGTCACCTTCCACCATCGTGCCCGAGGTGGGCTGCTGTCAGGATCGCCCCATGTTGGGTGTCACTGTTCGGGGTCTGTTAGCCTGCCGATGTCCCTCACAAAAGGGGCACCACGTTGTGAGGAATGCCAGCAGGTGCACAGACCCCTGACAGCGGGCCTCCTTCAATCCTCCCACAGCTGCAGGCTCCAACCCGCCCAAGAAGATGCCCACATTGTCCCCTGTGCCTGCGACCCTTTCCTCCCTCCTCTGCCAAATTTCTTCCCCCTGCTAACCCCTGCTCATCTTCCAGGTCTCAGACACAACCTCACTTCCCTCAAGATGCCTCCCCTGGTGTCCCCACAAGGTCAGCAACCATCGCCCCCTTACAGGTTCCCATGGAACCCAGCAGGTCTACCCAAAATACTCATCCCACCCAAGCCCCACTTTTTGCTGCCTGCTTCTCTGACCAGTCTGTGAGCTCCCTGGGCATCTGGGTCAGGCCTGCTTTGCTATCTGCTGCATCCTCCGTACCTTGTGTGATGCCCAGCACACAGGAGATGCCCATAAACGTTTGTTAGAAGGAGTGACTGAGTCGTTGCGTCTGTGTCTTCACCCACAACATGAGTGAGCCTCATCTCTACCTCTGCTGTCCTGACTGGTCGGGGATGCTTAGTTGGTGGTGTCTGAGACCCACATCTTAATGTTGACTTCTCTGTCTACTCTGCCCCTCCATTGGAACCTGGGCTGCCTACGTTGTCGCCTCCAGATAGGACAGAAGAAGAAAGTAAGTACTGTGACAGTCTTTGTCTCTGAAATTAGATTCTCATAACTCACTCTGGGCTTTCAAACTCTTTAAAAAATGCCAGGGAAGGCTGGGCGCGGTGGCTCACGCCTGTAATCCCAGCACTTTGGGAGGCCAAGGCGGGCAGATCATGAGGTCAAGCGATCGAGACCATCCTGGCCAACATGGTGAAACCCCATCTCTACTAAAAATACAAAAACAAAAAAAATTAGCTGGGTGTGGTGGCATGCGCCTGTAATCCCAGCTACTCGGGAGGCTGAGGCAGGAGAACTGCTTGAACCCAGGAGGCGGAGGTTGCAGTGAGCCGAGATCGTGCCACTGCACTCCCGCCTGGTGCCTGGTGATGGAGTGAGACTCTGTCTCAAAAAAAAAAAAAAATGCCGGGGAAAGGTTGGCCCAGGCCCCAGTGTTTAGCCACTGGCTTGGCATCAGGAGCATCATCAGTACAGGTTCTGCTGAAGAATCTAAGCTATGATATGCTGGTAAACGTCTAACAACCACCTCTGCATGGGGAGAGTGGGAAACGAAGCCCTGATTTGTACTGATGGCCATTTCCCATGGTGTAAATACTCTGACCATACCCGATTGCAGGCTACTAAGGGTCTAACAGCTGCCTTGTACAATTCCTGAATTTTAGTAATTGTCTCTCGTAAGCCAGCTTGAGCAGTGTAAGCTATGTCTTTTTTGTTTGGTGTAGAAATTGCTCCAATGCGAGGGAGCTTACCGCATTCATCTTCCAAAGGAACTGCAATAGTCTGGGGGAGAGAAAGGGGCCAGGCCCTTTATAGAGGGTAGGGGAAATTTCAAGGAAGAAAGATGGTGGAGCAGTCTCTTGTGAAGACAGACCTATTTATACTCTATCTAGTTTGGGTAAGATGGAACGAGACCCCTCTTCCCATGAGTACTGACCCTTGAGATCAAAGATTTGTCCATCTTTTAGAACATGTCCTAGAAAACCGTATGCACATGGTTGGACTACACAAATGTTTCTCTTGTGTGTGGGTGGCTTTTTGTTTGTTTTTTGGAATGGGTTCTCACTCTGTTGCCCAGACTGGAGTGCAGTGGTGCAATCATAGCTCACTGCAACCTAGACCGCCCAGGCGCAAGCGATCCTCCCGCCTCAGCCTCCTGAATAGCTGAGACTACAGGTGCACACCACCGTACCCGGCGGATATTTTCTTTTTTTGTAGGGATGGGGTCTCACCATGTTGCCCAGGCTGATCTCAAACTCTTGGGCTCAAGTGATTGTAGGAATTACAGGCATGAGCCACCACTTCTGGCCCTCACACATGTTTCTTGTACCTCTTATTCATGTTATTTTTGCTCATTAGAAAGAGTTGAAGAAAACTAATACTGGAGAACCTGACTATTATATTGCTGAATTCTGACAAGAGCACTGGTCCAAATGGAGCCCAAGTTATAAAGCGTGGTTTCCCCAAACTGATTATTTGAAACTTTTTCAAAAAGACAGATTTCTGTGTTCTACCAGGGCCTTCTGCATGAGAATACCAAGGGCTGTGCCCCAGGAATCTGTTCTTTCAAAAGGTTTCTCAGGTGCTTCTGATGGGTTGAGAACTACTGAGATAAAGCTGGACTTCGCAAACTCCAGACAGGCCCACTGCTTGCTTTTATAAATAAAGTTTTATTGACACACAGTCACACCCATTCATTTCGGTATAATTTGTAGTTTTCTTTGCGCTCTAATGGCAGAGTTGCATAGCTGTGACCAGGAACATGTAGCCTGCAAAGCCTACACTATTTACTGTCGGACTCTTTAGAGAAAACATTTGTTGACCTATGAGCTACAGCAGTGCTTCTCAGGGTCTTTGTTTAAAATTAGGATCTAGGACCCTACTTCATATCAAAGAAGGAAGATGTCTGTGATGGAACTCTAAGCTCTTGTGTTTGCCTCCCAAATGGTGATTCTTTGGGCCAGACGTGGTGGCTCATGCCTATAATCCCAGTACTTTGGGAGGCTGAGGTGGGAGGATGACTTGAGCCCAGGAGTTTAAGACCAGCCTGGGCAACGTAGGGAGACCCCTTCTCTATTGAAAAGAAATGCATAAAGAGTTTAAAATAGTTTTAAAATACTGAATGGAGGAATAATTGAATGTCATGTCTGCTGATTCTATTCTCTTGCTCACTGTTCTCCATGCTGACTCCCTGAATGCTGGTTCTCCTACTTCCTCCAGTAAAAAGTAAGTGATTTTTCCTTTCCTATGGGTCACTTGGAAGTTTTCAGGTGTTGGGAAGAAGAGGCAACAAGAAAAAGAAGGGACTGTCCGGATAGTTCTTCTCAATGTAGAATGCAAGTGGAGAGAGACCTCCGTCTGCTGCCGGCTCTGAGGGAGTTTCAGGGTGGACAGCAAGCCCCAGATTGTGTGGAGAGCCGTGAGGGTGTGTCTGGGGCATGGGTGGGCCATGTCTGGGGCATGGGTGGGCCTAAGTGTGTGAGCCCTTAGCATAGCACGTCCCTGAGCTCACAGGACCATTGCCCCAGAAGACAAGAAAGCATTGAGTTGTACCTGTTTGTTGGGAAGGGGACTGAGAAGAGAACCGAAGAGGAGTGCCTTGCTCCTTCCTCAAGCTCTCCTCCCACGACCCTCAGGGGAGAGGAGAGAGAACCCTGGAGACTCAAAGCGTGCTCTAGTATCTTCCTAACCTCTGGAAGATTAATCTCCATGGAAACTGGATACCTGGGGCTCTGTCCCCCAGGATTAACGCATCTCTAAAGGAGTGAAGTCTCAAAGCAGCATCTCAGGTCACCCACCATGGGCCCCCGCCTATCCCATTGGGTCTGGAAGATACTTTATTTCCCGTTTTTGGGAAGGTCTGTTTTGAGAACCAGCAGGGTGAGAGGTGCAGAAGGAGGCCTTATTAACTTCTTTCTTTTCCTCTCCTCTTCCACTGGTGTCCAACAATGCCTGCTGGATCTTCTGCTCCTGGTGTCTCAGCAGTATTGAAACGTAAGTCTTGCTTCGCGTTTGACCCCTTCTGCCTTGCTCCTGTTCTCATCTCTGCCAAGGGAGGTCCACTCTTAGCCATGCCCGGCAGCCACCCCTTCATATTCTGTCTCTGTGAATTGGAGGGTTCTAGGTACCTCACAGACGTGGAATCACACACGGTGCGGTCTTTTGTGTCTGGCTCCATTCACTCAGCGTAGTGTCCTCAAGGTTCATCCAGACTGTGGCCTGTGTCGGTGCTGCATTCCTTTTTATGGTGGAGTCATACTCCGTTATATGGATAGATGGCACTTTTAATCCAATCATCCACGGATGGACTTTCGGGTTGATTCTGCCTTTTGGCTGAGGACACACTCTTCTCTTTTGGTCCACATTCAAAGCCATCTGAAACCCAGTTCTGAGATATCATCCTGTCCACGCCTCACACCTACCTCCAAATCCCACTTCTACACAGCTGGAGCCTCAGTGAAACCCAAGACATCCTGATATGAAAAAACAAATTGAAAAAGGGTATCCTGCAGCTCAAGAGCACATTCCAGGTACCAGGCATGGCTGTAAGTGCTTGACTTGTGACAGTCCCCAAGCCATCGTCCTTGTTTTACAACTGAAAACGTGGTGGTGAGAGAAGGCGAGTAGCTTGCTCATGGTCACACAGCCAGTAAGGTGCAGAGAATAACTTAAGCCCAGTCTGGATCCCCAAACGGTGCTATTAAACAGTGCAAATCAGAACATGTTTAAAGCAGTTCAGACTGACGAGGTCCCTGCCGCAACCCTACACTGGAAGTATTATTATCATTTTATGTTGTGTGCATGTAAAGAAGATAAAATTAAGCTAAGAAAGGGAAGCAGAGGGCAGAGTGTGCGCTGTGGGTGCCGGTCCTGACTGCACCACTTTCTAGTTCTGTGGGCTTCGGACCCTCACCTCCTGAAAGGCACAGCCCCTGGTCTATACAACACACATAATAGTTCCAGCCTCACAAGGTTGTATAGAGTAGACAGGATCGTGCACTGAGCAGGATGATTCTCACCTGGGGAGATGTGGCCCCTCAGGGGACGCCTGGTAATGCCGAGAGATATTTTTGGTTGTCAGGACTCAGGAAGGTGGTGGGGGAGGCTAATGGCACCTAATCCGGGGAGTCTCGAGATGTTGCTAAACACCCTACGATGCACAGGACACCCCGCCCCCAACAACACAAAAACTATCCAGCCCCAAATGTCACTCGTCTGGAGGTCGAGAAACCCCCACTGAACAAAGTGTCTGGTATGGGATAAGAGTTCAGCCAGGACTCGCATCAAACTGCCTCATCTGCATTCATTCCGATCGCCCCCCGTCTGCGGGAGGCACCTCTGCCCTGCTCCTCCTGCTCCTGTTCTCGGGCCCTTCTCCTTTCTGCATGCTCAGGCTGCACCCACAGCACCTCGCAAACGAAAAGCGGACCCAGCCCTGCTCCAGTAACAAGCAAAACCCAAACCCAACACAAAAATCCCAAACACCTGCCTAAGGGCCCAGCAGGTGCCTAGCTCTGCGCTCAGCGAAGCACAGGGGCTTTCTCCCTGACCCGCACATCCACCCAGATGCATGCGGTTCGGCTGAGCCAGCCTGAGTTTTAGGGCAAACAGACCTGGGTGGGAACTGTACGCCCCTCATCTATCATTTGGGTACAACTTACTCAGACTTCCTTAGATTCTGTTTTCCTACTTGATTCATGGAGATAATATTTTTTGTTTGAGAATTCAATGATAGAAAGCAGGGATCAATCAGCAGTTTTTTTTTTCTTTACTGTAAAGTGCCAAAAAGTAAATATCTCAGGCCTGGAGGGCCAGGTGGTCTCTGCGGCCACTCACTAGTCAACGCTGCCTTTGTGGCCTGAAAGCAGCCACGGACAACACACTGTGAATGGGCATGGCTGTGTTCCAATAAAACTTTATCCACAAAGGCAGGTGTCAGGATGTCCACTCGCCGATGAACGGGTAAACAAAATGTTTCTATTCATACCATGGAATGTTACTCAGCCACAGAGAAACTGCTGACACAGGAGGCAACATAAATGAACCTTGAAAACACAGTGCTCAGTGAAAGAAGCCAGACACAAAAGCACAGAGGCTAGGACTCGAGCTCTATGAAATGGCCGCAGGAAGCAAGTCCGTAGGTAGAAAATGCAGTTTCGTGGTTGCCCAGGACCACGGGCGACGGGGGTGAGCCCAGAGAAACGGGGAGGGACTGGGCAGGCGCACCGGGTTTAGGGGGCAGTGGCCAATGGGTACACGGTTTCTTTTTAGGGTGATGAAGATGTTCTCAAATGGTGGTGATGGATGCACAGCTTTGTAAATGTACTAAAAATTACTATCTTGTACACTTAATGGGTGACTCATAACTTACATGAATTATATTAATATACCAACCAAGTTGTTATTAAGAAAACAAGTTCAGAAAACAACAACAGCCGGAGGGGTGGAATGTGCCACCCCTTGGATGACATATGTAGGTGCCTGCATGAGAGGGACACAAAATATACAGAAAAAAGGCTGAGTGTGGTGGCTGTCACCTGTAATCCCAGCACTTTGGGAGGCTAAGGCAAGTGGATCATCTGAGGTCAGGAGTTCGAGACCTGCCTGGCCAACATGGCAAAACCCCATCTCTATAAAAATATAACAATTACCTGGGCATGGTGGTGGGCACCTGTAACCCCAGCTACTCGGGAGGCTGAGGCGGGAGGATCGCTTGAACCCGGGAGGCAGAGGTTGCAGTGAGCCGAGATTGCAGCACTGCACTCCAGCCTGGGCGACAGAACGAGACTCCATCTCCAAACAGAAAAGATGGGAATGGCGTCATGGCTTCCCTCCCAGCCTAACCCGGCTGCTGCGAGAGTCTTGCAAAGCACTGCCGTCCCCTCTGACCCACACGATGCAGCCTTCGACTGTCTGCCCCGTTGTCTGCCCCATTAACTGCTGCACGTCCTGACCACCCGCCACGACCCACCCAGGGCTCTCTGTCTTCTGATGTGGGTTTTCCCTACATGCGGCTGCCTCCTTCATGGCCCCTTGGAACTCCACACTCTGGGCCCTGTCTGCTCCCCTGACCTATGTCTTGCTTCCTGCACCCCCTTTCCTTCCAGATGGACCATATCAGAGATCCTAGGTAAAACCTCACTCCCTGCATGCCCCGGAACTTTGTGGGAAGCTGGTTCGGGAAGAATGTTTTATAATACCTAGTATTAGGTATGAATACTAGGCAGGGCCGTGCGGGGTGACGGAAAGCTGAAAGACGGATCTGACATGCTCACACCCTCACACCAACTGACAGTCTAATGGAGGTGGGGAGATGGACAAGTCACAGGCAGTTACGTTACAGCCAGGAGGAGGTGGCAGTGAGGACAGTGTGAAAGGGGACGATGAGGGAATCCAGCAGCGCTTCTCGGAGGAGGAGTGCTTGGGGCGAGCTTGCTGGGCCTGTTGGTCTGGAAGTATTTCTCATGCTGCCCGCTCTGATTTGCATTGTATGCCCCTGTCTTCCTTATTAGGCTTGCTGAGCCTCCAAGTACTGCATGGTAAGTCTGCTGACTGCCATTCTGTGTTCACTGCTGTGCAGAGAAATATACAGGTCCTGGCTTTTTACTATGGTGGAGGAGCCTTAAATAACAGACCTTACACTTTTTATCCACATCATCAGCTGCATCACGAATGTTTAGCATGTTTTTATCTGTCCAACAAATATGAATTGATGTTAGCTATCCTATACAAAATCTTATTCTAGGTGTTGGAGATACAGCAGAGAACAAAACAGATAAAAGTCTGGGACCAAGTGGAACTTGTATTCCAGTCAGAGGAGAAAACATATAAAGAAGTAGGTTACAGATCTGTTGGATGCTGTCATGTCCTGTGAAGACAACAGAGTCATGGAGATGGAAACGCAGTGTGGGAGAAGTTAAATTTTTTGGCCAGGCAAGGTGGCTCATGCTTGTAATCCTAGCACTTTGGGAGGGCCAGGCAGGTGGATCACCTGAGGTCAGGAGTTCGAGACCAGCCTGGCCAACATGGTGAAACCCTGTCTCTACTAAAAATACAAAAAATTAGCTAGGTGTGGTGGCACGCACCTGTAATTCCAGCTACTCAGGAGATTGAGGCAGGAGAATTGTTTGAACCTGGGAGGTGGAGATTGCAGTGACAGATATGATGTCATTGTACTCCAGCCTGGGCGACAAGAGCGAAACTCTGTCTCAAAAAAAAAGGTTTTTAAAGGGCAATCAGGGGAACATGACATTTGAGCAAAGGCTTGAAGAAGGGCAGGTAAGGCAGACAAAGCTGGAGGAAGAGCATTCTGGGAAGACAGAACAGCATATGCACAGGTGTGGGTAACCCCCCACATGGGTACCAAGGAAGGAGAGCTGTGCAAACACCAGGCACAATTAGTGCCTGAAGACTGTCTTGCTTATAGTGCTATTACTCAGCTATTTCCTTTATATAATCCTTTAAATATAATCATATATTAGTTTATAGAATTAGTGCCTGAAATATAACTTACTGCTTACATCTATCTAGCTTATATAATCATACCTAGTACGTATATCTAGCATACTTAGTTCCATATAATCTGTCTATATAGTCATATAGGTACTGCAGCTGGAGCTGTACTGACACATTTAGTGCTGATTTATATAATCCTTCTATATAACCATATAGTAGTTTGTAGTAGGAGGAATGCCTAGAGCAGTCACAGAACAGAAGCAGTACATGGGAAACAGCCAGACCAGGACAAGAACCAAAGACCCAGGCGGTGGCGTCCCTGCCTGGAAGGGCATACGCTGCATGGCAGGCTTGGAGCAAGCGCCTCTCCTCCTGATAAAGGAGCTGTAGTACCTTGCATCCAGTTCCTGTGGAAAGTCGGCCTCAGGCCTG